>JAPYYZ010003903.1:0-11132 GCA_030522705.1 Eretmocerus eremicus
TCCCCAGGTACCAATCTGAGCGCCCCCAGCGGGGTGATGTTAAAGGGCAGGAACTCAAAGTTCCGAAAATGAGAGTTGACTATGGAATGAACTCTTTCAAGAGTCAATGCTCTCGGTTTTGGAACTTTTTCCCTCTTGGCATCCGGCAAGCAACAACTATATCGTGTTTTAAAGAGGCAGTACGCGAGTTTTTATCAACACAACCTCCACAAAAGATTGATGGGGGCACCGGACATTTTTTCAGGCTGTAACCCTCTGTCACTGTTCAAATGTGATAATTAATTTAAGCCCTTATACTTACTTCTTTCTATCTTTTTATCGTTTGTTTTCATTTTAAGTTGAGTAAAATGACTAGTCACATCTGTGATATTTACTAGATCCTTGACCAAATAATTTTGGCTACGTAATATGTAATATTCATGTACCTGAATGACTGATTCAATTTTTGCCATGGTGCAAATAAAGGACATCTATCTATCTATCTATCTTATGGTCAGGCTCTGTGGAAAGGGATACATGAGTTGGAATTTATGAGAATCAAGTAACGTTTCCTCATACTTACCAGTTACTGCATCGTGCAACGTTCTGCTTCGCGACCCGTTTAACGGTGCACTTGATTCTCCTTGGCGAGACACTGCTCCGGAATCATGAGACAGATTCGAAGTTTCAATATTTTCAGTTCCAGGAACATTTAGAGAACTCGATTGAATTTCTCGGGGTAATTTGATATAGGATTCTTTGTTTGTGTAGGAGTACCGTTGAAAGTCTCATTCAATTTGATTCAATTTGATCAAATAAGAGGAATCAGTCCTAACGTCATGTCATTAACTTTGGTGAAAAATTTTGGTTCTCCCAAGTGCGGTTGAAAATTATTTTCATAAAGGTCGAATAAATTAATGGAAAGTGCCTTAGGGCAAACTGAATAAATGTACACGGGTGATAAATTTTGGTTGAGATTGGGGGATGAGGACGTTTTTTTGTAAACTTCATTATATATGATAATATTATTCTAGTTACCTTCTACATATCTTATCGAAATTTATATATTGCTCATGGAATACGAATATGAAAATAAGGTACAAAAAAATTAATAGTTAAATATTGAATATTAGACTGCCTTCCATTGAGTCCTTGCATACAACGGCCTTGATTGATCTGCTTCGTAAATTCCATTATGAATGGGTTATTCCATTATGAATGAGTACTTGAAAATTGAGAGGAAATTTGGGAATTGATGAACTAATTCGAGAGTGAAGATAGAGTACGAAAGAATGATTACTTACATAATAGACTGCCATCCATAGATTCCTTGTATATAACGGCCTCGACCGATCTTCTTCGTAAATTTCATCCTAAATGGGTAACTGGAAAATAGAGAGGAAATGTGAGAATTGATGGATTGAATTCGAGAGGGAAAATAGAGTACAAGAGAATAACTACTCACATAATAGACCACTATCCATAGATTCCTTACACATAACGGCCTCGATTGATCTTCCTGGTAAATTTCATCATGAGTGAGTCACTGCATCCTGTGTGAAATCTTAAGTGGATTCTACGATATCCTGGAACAATACTGAGAATAATTCATGAAACATCGATATGACAAACTTGAATATAAATATCCATATACTCTCTGTGAGAGATACTTATTCGTGATTGGAGTTGTGGGGAACCTCACACTACTTGAGCTTTCCATCCTTCTCGATCGTGGCGGTTATGATTGAGTCGACGAAAGAACCGCCTGACTGCTGTGGAACCGGCTCCACTATCCGGACTAGAAATGATACGCCAGGACATCTTACGAAAGTTGAGGCTTGCCGTCTGGATAGAGCTCGAAAGAGCAGGTGCCGAGACGTAAAACTAAGGAATTACATTTACGAAAGTTAAGCTTATTTTACGTTGAAACCGTACAGCCTCAATGAATTTCTCGGATAGAAATTTTTTATAGGACGTTTGGAGAGATGAAGTTGGCGTATCATTTGAAGTTCTGTTGACAAAAGGTGTCGATAAATATTTTTGCCAAGGTTCGCCGAGGAATACTCTCGTAAAAAAGGTACTTACCTGCGCCGCCTTGCTGGCGCATCCCGGTCATCGTAAGTGGTCTCCGCGTCCTCGTTGCTGTTTCTCACCGCACCCAGCAACTCATCCAGCCATGCGCTCACGTCAGCGCTCGCGCACCGACTGCCGCTCTTGCTGCTGCTGCTCCGCATCCCAGCGTCTGCATGCGGGCCCCGGCTCCAACTCGCCTCTTATACGTACCTCATCAACGCTCGCGAAACGCACTGCCGTAAGCGGCGTTTGCGGAAAGAGTGAATGCGTTATCATTCGTCAACTTTGGAAATTCTGATTACGGAAATCGAAGAACTAAAAACACAGTATTCTCAAATCACGTTCATGAAAATCACAGTACTTCTCAATTATCCTCAATTTATCATTGAACATACGTCTCCGGCTTACATGAGTGGGACTCTTCTGCTACTCGTAGCAGCACGCGTGTGGTCTAGAAAAACTCAAATTTCGGAAAAAAACTCAGTCTGCCTGGTTTTGCGATGTGTGAATCAGTTTTTCCGCAATTTAGGAAATTGTTTATCGGGCCTGAGGTGAGATCACATGCTAAATTATACATCATATTATATCATATGAATTGGAGTTTTTCTAGACCACACGCGTGTTGCTACGAGTAGCAGAAGAGTCATACTCAGGTAAGCCGGAGACGTCTGTTTGATGATAAATTATGGGAAATTGAGGAGTACTGTATTTTCTATGAACAAGATTTGGGAATACTGTGTTTCTAGTGATTCGATTTTTCCATTCAGGATTTCCATAGCTGACAAGTTCAGTGCCAAGGTATCCGAGCCGCGGACGCTGTGATGCGGAGCACCGTGAAAATGGTTTAGCTTACCATTGCGGCAGTTGTAAGAATGCACATGGTAGGCTAGATATATTTGTATAACAAGTTGTGTCCCTCATTGCGTTTTCCGTGATCTAACGCGTTCACGCGGTTCCAAAAGTCAACATTACCAGCGGTAGAGAGCTTTGATCGTATGGTAAAGTTCTGAGAATTCTTGTAGTAGGGTTCTAAGATATTGTTTTATAAGATTTATTCTGAAATAGGATTCTTAGAATATGATTTTTGCGTTTCACATGGTTCAGACTGTCATTAAGAACCATTTAATCGAACGTTGTTAAGCTGAATGGTTTTGAATGCTCGCATCGCGATGATTATTTTGCGTTGATAAATGGAAGGTATTCATAAAATACGCTGCTAAAAGATATCAGCAGAATGCTTTCTCTTTTCACTGAATCTCATCGAAATGCCACATCCGACTGATTTCACCACCTTGTTTGTTGCATTATTAGTTAAGATCCTCCTTATAGGACTATCAGGAATCGATTCCCTCCTTATTTTCCACCATTGTCTATTGGATGGTTGATACCGATTTTTGATTGAGGTCCTTTTTGGAAATTTCGGTGGAAGGGAAGAAAAATAATGGAAGAAGTGGAGTACTTTTCAAAAAGGACCTCAATCGAAAATCGGTATCAACCATTCGATAGAGAATCGTGGAAAATGAGGAGGGAATCGATTCCTGATAGTTCTATGAAAAGGAGGAAAAAGGTATCACAAATGAGAAAGGAAAAAGAATTTCGTGCAAATTTCTTTTTCTTTCTCAATTTACACCCTCTCATGTTCCACCAATCTTGATGGAAGCGATTCCATCTTCTTCTTCTCTCCAAGCTTTATCTAATAGTACTCGCATACGTCCCCCCTATCTCTTTTAACTCCCCATATGAATTACTTTATAAGTTACTGCCCATTTGTCCGGATGTATGTATGTTTCATTTGGTATGAAATAACTCCCAAACGCACCGATCGATCTTCACCAAAATTTGATGGATTGATCAGCACCCCTTAGCAATGAGCTCAATCTATTTTCGACTCCATTCATCGATTGCTTCATTTTCTATATAAAGTTTTATATCGAAATTTCAACATAGTTTTTACAGCATCGTGTGCCATTCGTGATACGTTCTTTCTCCTTCTTATAGGACTATCAGGAATCGATTCCCTCCTCATTTTTCATCATTCTCTATCGAATGGTTGATACCAATTTTTGATTGAGGTCCTCTATGGAAATTCCGGCGGAAGAGGGAAGAAAAGATGGAAAAAGTGCAGTTTTTTAAAAAGGACCTCAATCGAAAATCGGTATCAGCCATTCGATAGAGAATGGTGGAAAATGAGGAGGGAATCGATTCTTAATAGTCCTATAAGAAGGAGAAGGAAGGTATCACGGATGGCGCACAATGCTGTAAAAACTATGTTGAAATTTCGGTATAAAACTTGATATAGAAAAAAAGCAAACGATGAATGGAGCCTAAAATAGACTGGGCTCATCGCTAAGGGGTGCTGATCAACCCATCAAATTTTGGTGAAGATTGATTGATGCGTTTGGGAGTTATTTTGTACCAGAGGGAAGACAATGAACGTACTAACATACATCCGGACAAGTGGGCAGTGGTTTATAAAGTAATTCATATGGAGAGTTGTATGAGATGGGGGGAAAGTATGGGGGTACCATTAGATAGAGCTTGAAGAGTAGGAGAAGATGGAATCGCTTTCATCAAGATTGGTGGAACGTGAGAGGGTGTTGATTGAGGGAGAATAAGAAGTGTCGTGCAAAAGTCTCTTACGAACACAATGCTTTCTCTACGAGAAAGCAATATGGAGGCTTCAACTCACATCATTCAAGAATGGATTCAAAATCAATATCGTAATGACGTCGCAAATAATGCTACATTTCTCCGTTTTCCGTATCCGTGAGGATGTCACGAAGGTTAATTGAATTCTCATTATTAATCACTTCTAGTTGTAGAATATTTCTTGGTAGACAACGTTAGTTGTGTAGGTTGAGATTTCCTCTCTAATCGCAAATATGCTACATTTCCTCATTTTTCATATTCCGAGAGGATGTATTCAAATTTATCTTGATTTTTATCACCATCAACTCCTAATTGTAGAATATTTCTGGGTAGATAGTGTTAGATGTGTAGATTGAAATTTTTTCTCTGATTTTTTTAACTAGAGAATCTTTCGAAATCATTTTATGAATATAACGTGCATTTTTCTCCAAAAGAATTTTCAATTGATCTGAAGATGTGACTCGTAAGAGAGCCACTGCAACTGACCATGGGCGAACACGTGAGCTGGTAAATATAGTGTCCCATGCGATTGAATCATTGTCCTTGTGACTTTTTGATGCTCATTGCGAGTCCTGAACTGATTGGGAATTGACGACGTACCATTGGAATTGAAATTTCATTTCTTGGAGACTTAATGTTGTTTCGCGGGATGAAAATTTTATTCCCCCGATTTTTGCCAGTAATTATTCCAGCGTAAATCACGTGTTTTCCCAAGCCATGAACTATTCAACGAGTTCCATTACGGAGGCCTGTATGAAGATTCGAATTCCTTTGTAGAATGATGATGCACCTCATCTTGAGTTTTAACCTGAAAGGTGGAAGTCCACTTGAAGTTGGTAGATTCGTGAAATCAGGTGAAATGGAATCTCCGAAAGATCGTCTTCGCCGTCTTCTAAATTATCGACTGCAGTGTACTCGATAAAATCCCCTGGAATTTTTCCTAAGATCAATTTATCAATTCCCAGGACATCATCATTCCTTGGTGCTAAGACTATTCTTGATCTCGAAGAATTATTAGAAGGATCGATCGCATCACCAAAGATCGTATTGATTGGATCTTTCGTTATTGAAAATTTTTTTGAGATTAGTTTGAAATTGTTTTCTCTGTCAATGGAAAAAAGATTGCGGTTTCCTACTTCGAGAAGCCATTGTCTGAATTGATTATCATGTGTCGCAACACGAATATTTTCTTTCAGACTAGCTTTTAAGAACTCATCCCATAATAGTACATTGTGTAACGAATGAGGAATAGTTGCCGATTGCGCAACACTTTTCTTGATACACGTATTCACAATTTGGGTCCGACTCCCACGATGAACGATGGGGAGGATTTGTCTGAAATCACTCGAAATCACTACGGTGATTCCACTAAATGGAAATTGTTTAGCATGCAAGTCTTGAGAAAATCTATTGACTGTATCGAAAGCATATTTGCTAACCATTAAAGTTTCATCATAAACGAATAAACGAATCGTTCGTAAGTAATTTGCATGAGACGAGTTCATCATGATATTACAAACTGGCGTTTCATTTAACCCGCTGACTTCTCATGTCCATGTATGTGGACAAGCACGTTTTCCAACATTTCGTGATAACTTTCGTTATATGTGTCATGAAAATCGGGAAAAATTCAGAGAATATTCTAGACACAAGAAAAATATATCACCACGAGAGTTGCTCCCAAATAATGTTTGGTTTCTGAGAAAAAAATAAGAACTGAAAATTTTTCGAGCTCAAAATATTGCCATTTTTTATACCTTTTACACTAGTTACGCATGTTTTTCAACTCGGGATAACTTTCAAGACCCGGAAGTAGGGTCGAAAGTGAGCGGGTTTAATCAAGCGGTAATTTCAGCCCTGACGAAGCAGTACTGCCATCAATCAAAATATTTGCTGCTATTCCTGTCCATGCAACTGGTATTGGGAACCGGTATTGGGACATTTCATCCCAAGAGATCATTTTCTTAACATTTAAAGCCGAGCGAGCGTTAGCGAGCACGGCAGTTCTCCTAGTATGTAAATTATTGTGCGAGGAATTCAGTTTTTTCCGTGATCCGACTCATAAGCATGTATGCAGGGAAGGAGTGGCTTAGTTAATCGTCTCATAAATAATCTACCGTTTGAGATTCATCTACCTGGCTACAACTTCTGCGAACCTGGGACAAGATTGAAGCATAGATTAACCAGAGGCGATCGAGGGCTTAATCCTTCAGACGAAGCGTGCCGTCAGCACGATATTGCATATCATATTCACAAGGACCTCGATAAACGTCACGGGGCCGATCGTCAGTTGCAAAAAGCTGCCGAAGCACGTATCACAGCAAAGGATCCAACGTTCGGCAAGAGACTTGCAGCCAGAGCCGTGAGCAGTATTATGGAATTTGAAATTGGTAGAGGTATGGGTATGTCGAAGCGTAAGCGTTCGCTCCATACGCGCGGTAAGAAGAAGAAGAGAGAGCTGATGCTCGCGCGCAGAGGGGGGATGTTGCCGTTACCGACTATTGCAGCAATAGCCGCGCTCGCAACTGGCGCAGCCAACGTTGCAAAATCAATCAGCGATATGCGAACGAATCAGGGAAAACTGGAAGAAATGGTGAGGCATAACAAAGCCCTCAAAGGAACGAGTGGAAAAGGTTTGTATTTGAATCCATATCCTTACAAGAGAGATGGTGCATTACAAAAGAAGCCCGCAACGAGAAGGCGAAAGGTATAGCGGTCAGGAGATCATGAGCGCTGCGAAGGATATCCCACGCTCCAGAGGCGTCTTTGCGCGCGATGCTCTCCCACCTTTCCCTTGACACGATGAATCGAGAGTAATCAACCTAGCCTCATTAAAAGATTCTGGTACACACTGGTGTGCGTATTGCAAGCGTGGAAACGTGGTGAATTATTTCAATTCCTTCGGTAATCTGAGACCTCCCGAGGAATTTGTAAGGTACATACTCACCAGTCACCCAAACTGGGAAATTCTATACAATCGAATACATAGACAAACTTATAACGAAACTAGTTGCGGACAGCTTTGTCTGAAATTCTTGAGAAAAAATGTATAAAATGAGTTGTTGCATCGAATATTGATCAATCCTGTCTCAAACTTCCTCAATATCGGGAACAAGTTCGATTCTCAGCGCACCCGTTTCACCGCCCATTGACGCGAATGTGAAGAAGTGCGAGCTGGCATTGTTGCATTCTTCCGCAGTCAATTCCATGCCCAACGTGAATTCTAGTAACAATTGTTTCTATCACGTCGATCAAGTACACTTTATACGAGAAGGTTCCAACGAACTCGAAGATTTACACATTTTCTTGCGAGAACTTTTGGTTGAGTACCACACCAAAGTCAAGGGACAAACATTAAGAGGGGGGCAGGGGGGGGGGTATATCCGCTCATTTCGAGAGCCAAGAAAAATACGTCACAAGTATAAGTCGTCTCCTACTACCCGATCGATTTTTCGAAACCTAATAACTTGGATTCTTCCTTGGGATCCAGCAGGGAAACTCAAGCATAAGCAGCTCGGCGTTGCCATAAATCCAGTGAACTTCTCAAGATCAAAAATCTATCAGTCATCAGGCTCAAGTGTGACATAATTTCCGGCGCATTCCATAACTCTACCGAAACCCATTCGCTGTGTCAGTTCCCTACCCTCGTCCTAGTTGGATATTCCATAGATATAGTACCAACACATAGAATCTATCTCCCAGTTCACGTACATGAGATCGATTATATTGGTGTGAGAATTTGCGATCAAGACGGGAAATTGGTCAATTTCTGCGGTGAACCCGTGATTTTTCAGGTACATTGACAAGTGAGAAATGATGTATATAATAAAATTTGTTCGAGAACCACCTTCAATCGACGAACGTGTCGTCCCAAGTCAACATCCGTGCGGAGAATCCCTCTAACTCAGAAGAACGTTAAATTCTTACGCTCACTGGGATTCAAGGTGCGTAAGAATGGATAACCCGCTTGATATTTTCACAAATCTTCAACTAAACGAGCGCGTCGTTAGGAAAGACGTAAGATTTTTCCATCCATATACTCCACATTGTTATGATAAGAATGACGAAATCAGAATTGCTATTCAGTCACAAGATATGTAAGTATTATCTTGTGAGAGTTATTTGCTCATCAAGGGTAGAATAAGTTATGACAAGAATCCTAGCATAACAGGTACAAATAATTTGGTAGCACTCCTGTTTGAGGAGCTACATTATTCTCTAAATGGCGTCACGATCGATAGTTGTAAGCATGTCGGTTTGACGAGCATCCTGGGAGGGCAGCTTTCCATTTTGCGAGCAGAAGAACGTTCCACGACCAATGCTGGATGGAACATCGGAAACTTCAATATAGATGAAGCATTCAGCAAACCCTTGGAGAAGAAATGTGAATCATAGTGATATGAATTCTGGGATATTACGGGGATATTGAACTGAGTTCTCCTTAAAAGATTGCACTTGGAGTGAACCACACCTAAGAAGCGACTAGTTGTATGCTCATGATCTAAGACTTTATCATCTCCCAAGGGTTAATTACAAATGAAACAGTTTTCGGTGATCACAATCATCACCTCGTCCAGGTCGTCGAGCTCCATGGGTACATTTTTCTCCAAATCCTGCAAATTAGAGAATATATCATCATCATGAAATTTTACATCATTCAGATGAATCTCACCTGTTCCACGATTTCTGCGATTTCTTTGAGACGAAGAATGAATTTCCTGGCACAGTCTTTACCTTCGAACAATTCGTGAGAACTCTTGTTGGAATCGTAATGACAGTTGAGCCAGAGACCGAGGGCGATCGGTTCGTGGATTTGAAAAGCTTTTTCAACGACTTCGGAACGTTGAAGCTTTTCTTCCTGTAACATTCCCATCGAAGGATTATTATCGACCTTCCTCAGTATACCTTCAAAGTCAGCGTAAATCGTGTACGGTAGAAGAATTTTCTTGTGATTAACTTTGAATTTCGGATCTAGGAATTTTTTTCGTGAGATCTTGAATAAACCTGTGTACTTGGTGTCCAAGGCCATTCGGAGCGATTCTAAGATATGCATCTTCCAGATAAAGAACTCTGAACATTTGACTTGACTTTATCCATAGATGAAAATGTTTTTATGACATCCAATCAAGGATTCAGAGAGAGCAGGGAAGAAATTTTCAAAATCATATTCCACAATAATTTTCAGCTCCCATCCCTCGTGAGAGTCGCAAGTTAGAAAATGAACATTCCGTGCGAGAATCGTGGTGCCACGCGGGTGGCTGGAGTTTCGCGGACGCTCCCATATATCTTCCTCTCTCTGAACTGTGTTATGTGATTCCGCATTTCTGGGTGCCGACATAGCAGATACCTTCATTAGCTCCAAGTGCCAAACCATACCTGAATTTGACGAGCATTGTTTCAGAAAAGGCTCTGTAGCAGGAGATGAGTGAGTGCCAAATGTGTCCGCAATGTTGACATCAGCGTTCACCGAGTATCTTCCAGCAATCCTCATGATTTAGTCCTTCCATCCAAAATGTATTCCCACTCTACCTTCCGTTATGATGATATGTTCCATTCCCCTTTTGTTGATGGATAGAGCGCATTCACATTGTGTGGCAGAGAGTTCCGTTTCTTTTTTTGGCGATTCTTCCGAGAAAATGATATTTTCAAGCCAGGATTTACGGATTACTCCCTCATACATCCCAGAATCAGAGTATTATTTATATATCCTCTACCTTTGAATCAACGACACCTGAGAGTTTTATGACTTATGGGGAGATGACCTTGAGATATTAGATACACTACCTAGGAGTCACCCGGCTCGACCAAAATCCAGGAGTAATTCGAAGTTCCCTGCTTGACTGAGGTGAAAGCTCTTCAGTATTGGATGCCTGGAAGTCTGTCCACTTGCGAGGAAGATCGTTTAATCCGCTATTCCCATACGAATCCCATCTCGGTTGATAGTAAGCCGACAACCGGTGACAATTAGGATTGATTTTGAAGTCGATCGATATGGTCAATCGAGGACTTTATCGCTCGCGGGAATTTCAAATTATGCTTTATAACTTCTTGACCCTGGCGTGCTAATGTATACACAGCAAATCTGCTGGAGACACGAGTCATTTCGACGAGGTTGGATCGAAGGATTTTGATGGGAGGTTGTTCATGATAGATGAGAGATATAGAGGAATTTTGACTCTTAGCTTGATATGAGTGCGTTCCGCCTTTCCTTGCAAGATCTGGCTCGTCAGCGGGACGGAGGATCTTGTCAAAGTTAGTCCCTGCCCTATCGAAAATGGCCACGTGCTACTCTACGTGTGATCCCACGTGTTATTCCACTTGATATTACACCTGTTATCACTGGTAGAGTAACACGTGAGATCACGAGTGGAATTGTAACTGTAATATCACCTGTAATATCGACTGCGATTATGACTGATCTTGGGATTGAC
>JAPYYZ010003904.1:0-11130 GCA_030522705.1 Eretmocerus eremicus
CTGAGGAAAATTGGTCCGGGACCGATACCGACCAAGGTCCGATCCACTAGTTTTAACCGGCTAGTCCCTTTCAAGTTCTAACAACATTTTTCGCATGACCGAAGAGAGTATATGGGAAATTTTGGATAAATATTTCACAGAAGATACCATTCGGAGATTTCCAATTGATTTCTCCTGGGAAACGGTAGATCTATTGCAAAAGTCTTACTCAAATTGGGTTCGAAACGACGTATCAGACGTTCCCCTAGGGTTCCTATACATTTCTCACTCCTTGAGGGTCCAAAAAAGTGAAATAAATTTCAAAGAAAAAATAGTAAACATTTCAAATTTCGGTCAAACCTCGACCTGTCTATATCCTCAATAGTGATTGAGAACTGATTCAGGTCAATTCAGAGGGAATGAACGAATTATAGTTACTCTGAGAGCTCAGATAAGGAAGAACAACGAGAAACCCATATGTTCCCGTAAGTCATTGAACTCGATTATGAGAAACGTAATGTAATAAGAAACTCTGTATAGAATGAAATGCGGAAGTGACATGAGTTCAACGATGTAATCGCAGGACTTATTAGGGTTCAGGAAATCAGGGTTCATTAGGCTTAATTGATCAGACAGCCATTTGATTAGAAAATATGTGAATATATTACCGAAAAGATTTACAAAATGGCTCATGAGGCCTGATCAATACTCAGTATATACTAGCTCAATGATTCATAATGATTTCACGTTTATATTAGCCTGGTGACCCTAAAAGAGGTAAACAATATTCGTTTGTGTGAACAGTATATTATACGGCTACCTTTCTCGTCACGAAAATTGCCCATGGAGGATAAGGTAGTGACTGGGCGATGTATGTATCGCCTGAGAGTGCCCGGGCAATACAAACGTCCTATGGTCAGAGGAACGCGGGCGGGTACACAGGCGTGAATACTAGCGGCTCCTGTTATCCCTCATCCTGAGTGTGCCCGGGAGCGGAGAGAATCGACGTGCGGTTCGGTCTCGGAATCTCTCGCCTCTAGAAGGACCTGGAGATGAGAGAGCTCCGGAGCTAGTCTACGGGAGGCCGTTCTCCCTTATCCCAAGAGTACCCAGGATGGGTTGACGATCGAGTGATCGAACTCGGCAAGTGACTCGCTACATTTGATCAGGTGACCGAATGTGGCGAGTCACTTGCCGAGAGTCGACTGTCGAGCTGAGACCTGGGAGCCCCTTTTCAATGCTGCAGACGTTTGACTCTCTTGGGTGTTGTTGCGTGACGAATGGTTGCCACCTGGCGGACTAGTGCTGCGGTGGTTCTCCTCAGTTAGCGCCTGTATTCCTGCAACTGCTATGCACGAGCGCGCCTGACGCTGGTGGGGTTGCAATGTAGCAGGGGCGCTCGTTGCAAGGATTCTCATGTCATCCGAGTAATATAGAGGCTCTCTAGCTGAGAACCATAACAAGGACTTTGCCTGATGATTTATTTCGAAGGATTGTGAGTGACAATTCCGAATTTCGTGGCATGAAACCCGAAGAAAATATCTCTGCTCTAATATTTGTTTAAGCACTCATCAATTGATATCTTAGAATTACATGATTGGAATTGTGTATTTTCCAAGCGAGACTTCGCCATTTTCTGAAATTATTTAATGCGGGACTTGAGGAGACAGACAAATACGAACGTTAAATCAGTCATTTGGAGTTGGAGAACACTAGCTATATATACTTAGGAGGAGCAGCAAAGAGAGACACCTACAAGATATTCAGACGTTTATTGCTACAGAGACGTTAATTCTCTTTGAGTTGCATTCGAACCGAGAGGCTCGAACCACTCAAATCATCAGCAGGATCAAGAGGCAATTACTACAAATACTTATATTCTCGGATACAACGAATCATTCGTTACATTGAACCCTATCCCGAAAGTCCTGATCGTGAATGAAATTTCTCAGTACAAATGAATGATGGATATACTATCTCGAAGAAAATTATAGTGGGCCTAAGATCATGATGGCATAGCTTGCAAGTGGCAAGTTTACGTATTGATGGGATTACACCAAAATGTACAGTGGGTTGACTTGGAAAAGTGAAAGGATTCATACTTTTTTGCTCGTATCAGTTCTCCCCACGCGTTTCGTTTATTTTTTTTGAGCCTAAATGATGATGACATAAGAATAAAACATTGCACCATCTTCATTGGATCTAGGGCTTCTTGATAGCTTATGGGCGCCTTTTGAGTCATCAAACAGTTGATGAAATAGTGTAACATACTTTATCATAGCGTCCTTTATAGTCATACACTCTTGATACGCCTGCTTGTTCTCAAGGGGGCAGCCTTGAATGCACCACTGAGAGGTAGAGTCACGCCGCTCCGACAATCGATCCAAGATGATAGAACTGAGCTAGTCAGATCCTTCCTTGAACAGGGGACAAACGTAAACGAACGTGACTCTCTCAAATACAAGGCCCTGAAGGTTGGTAACCCCAAAGTCTTTGGATCCTCCATCGCATTCAATATTGAACTAAGCAGGCCTAACGCAGACGGCAAGGGAGCATTCCACTGTCTAGCAGAGAGAGGATTCAACGATTCAGTCCATATAGTCGCATTATCTGAAATATTCCTGGAGGGTCAGGTCGATATCAATATACCCGATAGAGACGGGAACAGCCCCTTGACGCTCGCTATGTTGCACGCTTATTACAACTGTGTGAAATTGTATGCCGAACAAGGAGTGACTCACAAAAACTGCTGTATTCGAGCAATGCCTGTGACAGTAAGAGACGAAGATCACAACACCTTTGATTTCTTTCTGAGCAAAGGGTTCGAACCAGGAAACGCCATCTCGAACGGGAAGACCCTGGTTGAAACAGCTCATAAGTCAAGGAACCGCCAGATATTACGGTACCCCTTGGCTTTGAGGCCGACCTCGTATACTTCACCAAACTTCCATCTAAAAATACTACAAATCAACAATCCGAACAACCGGCTGTTGCTCGAGTACCACTCTGATTTGGTAAAAAACTATGGAGTAGATTCCCCTATTGACTACACAGGTCTGCAACCTGGAATTTCCAGGTCATGCCAAATCGTCAGGGCCCTATCCATAGGATACCAGACTTTCGAGAAATAGCGACATATTTCCACCCTCACCATAAATATACCTGCAAGGAGGAAGACCTCCATTAAAATTATGGAAAAATACTCAAAAAATGGATAACGATTATCTGAAAGATAAACTGAAGAGAACGAGAACCGTGGCCATGGATGGCACATAGCCTATACGGTGATTCATAGCTCTTGAGGACAATTTCCCCCCGAGATAGAAGGAAAAAAACAGCTACCTAGGATCAAGTGAATTACAGAGAATTGCAAGAGTGTTCAGTGAGAAAATTAGTGATTGAAGTGTTGTTTTTGAGACATAGACAATGACTCATCATACTATAATTCCTCATCACATGTTATCTTCACAAAAGAAAGGGAATGCATAATCATTTACGAATTTACAATGAATGATTTTTCGTATACATATATTCATATATACTTTTAGTTATATGCACATTTCTCACTATTGAATGAAAACTATGAACCTTGACGTACATCCAATACAGATTGGAATGAGGATAAAATGGAATACGGATTGGGTCAATATTTTGGACAGGCACTTTGAAATTGATGGCAACGTGGATGTCAAAAAGGCAGTACGGTACAGTAAATGCAACACCACCCAGAAACTGATGAATGAGAGTCCATCATGCGTACATACAAGGAACTTTCAGACATCATTCAAATTAGCCATCCGTAACAAAGATGTCAGAATGATGGATGTTCTAGCAAATGGTTTCTGCGATCTCAACACAATGAATTTAGTTAACTCTTGTTGGATACTGATATCGAGAGGAATGATCGGAACAGCTAAAAATCTGATCAATGCAGGGATCAATGTGAATGATCAAGATTCCACGGGTGCTACACTATTATTCCCAACCTGTAGAAATGGTAACGTAGATTTAGATAGACTACTCGTGAAGGAAGGTATTGACACCAATTCATTGGCTAGGTGGAGGAGGACTTCTCTACATTTTGCAGCTGAAAGTGGTATAGCTTCTATGGTGACATTATCATTAGAGAATGGAGCTGATCCTCATTTGATTCATCACCCGAAATTAAACGCTCTCCATTATTCAGCTGATTACGCGGGAGAGGATAGCACAGAAACTGCTTCTTTTTTATCGAATTCAGAAATTTACATAAATTCCCAGGAAGGGCGGAAGAATACTCCACTCCATTCAGCCATTGTATCTCGGGAAGAACTTTTGACTGTATTCTTGATAAAATGTGGCGCCTGTTTGAACACTCAAAGTCGATGGGGTGAAACTCCACTCCTGAGCGCAATCCCACATAGGTCAAAAGGACTCATGAGGTATCTGACTGATAAGGGATTCAACAGAAACGAGGTCCGTAGTGACCGCAGATCAAGCCTACATTTGGCCTATGATTTTTGGCTTCCAGGAACAATCGAAACTTTCCTCGGAAATGGAGCCGCACTTTATCCCGAGAAAGATCACAAACTCTCCTTTTTCGAGTTATGCAATATTTCTAATCAAACCAGCATTTTTATAGCCAAAGAAATGTCAAGAAACGAAGCCTTAAACGGTTACATTTCCCCAACAGATGAGGATGCTATCACATCAGATCCAGTAACCTCAATATATCACTCTCAATGTACTGATGAACTTCAAAAATCGAAAATAACACTTACTGCGGGAGCTTAATTTATTTGACGTCATAGAATGGAACAATTCGCAAACAGCACTACACTCTAAGGATGAGACTATCATAAGAAATATTACAAAAATCGCATTCGAAACTGACCTTCTTATATGGAACGATTTATTTATTAAAAAGATCGCTGAAGGACTAAAATTACGAGAAATCTCTGAAAAAAGAGAAACTCGACTCTTTCTCGCTTTTGAAAATATTCTACCAGTACCGGTCATTGAAAATATAACCGATCACTTGCACGAAATCGAATGATTTATTGATTTTTCACTCATTACAGAAATGTCGGGAACTAAACACCAACGTAGGAACAATCTCTTCGGAAACCATTACAATCACGGAGTCAATGATGAACTACATTGTGCTGTTCGCTTATCGCAGATTAGAGTCGTGGAGAATCTGTTAATGAAAGACCCTACCTCACTCAACCAAAGGTCATTCCACACGCAATTAGAACATGGTATCCAGAAACATAATAACAAAATGTGTCAACTTCTTATTAGAACGGTCCCTGATATCCGGTCATTGAACTTAGTACATAAATTTTGGCTTCTTTTGCAAAAAAAGTGCTGAAAACTGCCGAAATTCTAATTCATAAGTGTATCAATGTTAACGCACGGATGAGCGCAAGCAGAACCATGCTACTTTGGTCTATTAGAAACGATAATATCCGCCTTACACGAATTTTGATGGAAGAGGGAGCTGAAGTCAAACACTCAGACGATCATGGAACTACAGCTTTTTACGAGGCAGCTGAAACTGCCCATGAAAAACTCATTATGTTAGTCTTGAATTACGGTGCAAACTTTTTTACACTCGACGGAATGGGTCGTAATGCATTACACTATTTAAGTTATCATGCTAAACAAGAAAATGAATGTGCCTTGAAAATATTGCTGAACCTCGGACTTGATGTGAATTCTATGGACAATTTTCAGAACTTGCCGCTTCATATGTCTACAGTGACAGGAAAAAGGAAACTACCGAAACTACTTGTAGAACGAAAGGCCAATGTCAACTCTAGGAATTATTTGAGTGGAACACCTCCAATGGTATCCTTGGAATATCGACATCAATCTATGACTGAATTTCTGATTGATCACGGTGTCCGAACTAATGAATTCTGAAATGACGATGATTCATGAATTCACATTGCTTACAATCAAGGAAATCAGAAACAACTCAAGACTCTGTTGAAAAACGATGTCAGTTTGTACCCAAACACAGACTATATAATATCATTCTCTTACATTTGTCCCGTGCATTCACCTCAATGTCAATTAATTACAAAAGAAATAGTGAGATGAGAAAACACGGGAGGTTTTTTTCCGGATATCGATGAAAGTGAACTCCATTCTGAGCCCGAGTCCGATAACTAACATCGCGATTACCGTCAAGAGTTGCTCCGAGCGCGTGGAGAGAGAATATCTCAGAGTCTTTTTCATTACAACCAACTGTTTCAATCGAGATATTCAATTGCTACTTCAATGAAAACAAAACAATCATCCGAAGTTTTAGCATTCCTGATCTGGCACAGAAATTCCCTCTTTGGCATAGCGATATGTGTCAAAATTTCCGTGATTATTCGAAATTGAGGAAAAAATATGACAAAAAAGAAACAGAATTAGTCTCAACATTTGGAACAATTCTACCAGGACCCGTCATTGAAAAATTTAATAATTTCTTGACTAAAATTGAGGATAACGATTATGTGACGATTCAGAAGATATTCTCATCGTCATCTCTCTCCTGTTCCATAGTAGGATTGTACTGATCATAATCGCATTGTAACACGAGCATCCGAGGAGAGAGACCGTAAATACATGAGAGCAAGAGAGAGAGAGAAGTCGCTTTACAGCAAAATCTATCGACGAGTCGCGAGCCACCGAGTGCTACACTGTCCCCCGCGCCGCACTCCTCGCGGACCCCCCCAATTCTCGCCGGCCGGCTCGCGCCAGTTTAGACTTGCGTCGCCCGTCCTCGCGAGCAGAAGCCATCTCGGAGTATCTCAAGCCCGCGCTTCACCACCTTCCGCACCGCGCCGTTCTTCTGCATCAGCTCGCCGAGGACGACCCGAAGTGCCAATCCTGCCGCCATCGACGTGCCCGAGACCTCGTGCGACCAACTCTGTGGCCTCCGGTCGTTCGCGTCCCAGCGGTTATCGATACCTGTTGGGCCGAGCCCGTGCCGCCGACTTTATTGTAAGCACCGCTCGTCAATCCTCTCTCTCTCCTGGGCTGCGCCCGTTTTGCTCTCTCCGTGCTCGCGCCCGTTCGTGCACTCGATGCACTTTGTTCTTTCTGAGAGACAATAAATCGTCCGTACGTTGAATATTTGAATCTCCGACTGGTCAATTTTTGCTCAATTCCTCGCCCCTCTTGCGTGCAGCAGCAGCAACCAGCAGCGACCAGCAGCCTCTCAAATTCCCTAAAATACCCGGCATTGCACTCTGCCGGAAGATGAGGGAGGTTATCACACCCATCACTAAAAACTTCAGTCTCTATTTCAGACCCCGACGCATGCAGTGTGATAGAGATGAAAATCACTGCTGCCATTCTGTTGATGGTTGCATTAATTTGGGTGATTGAATGCGAATCAGAGTATAAGTTCCATCGCCTCAACCATGTAACGTGGGAGAGTCACGATGCGCTCTTGGGCGCACCTCTCCCCCATGCTATGACGATGCAGCCGCGACGGTTACGCGAGCCGTGCAACCCTCGCAGGCGGTTCGTCGGCCGTCGCAGATGCACCGTCAGCGTTTCTGACGGAGCTTTGCTTGTCCCCACTGCGCTGTTGGCCGCGCCGCGAGCCGTCGTCGTCCACGACGACTCTCGTCACAGACAGACCGCTCTGACCAACCTTTTGATTAACATCTTTCTCTCGACTCTCTTATTATCTCATTAAAGCCACTTTCTATCTTCATACTCGTGTTCTTTCTGAAAATCAGGACCCCCTGTCCACGTGACATCTTCCTCTTTGGTGCTGGGTGGGGTGATTTACCACGAGTTTTTCAAAAATTTCCATTGGAAACAAAAGAAGTTTGCTTTCAATTTCCAGCGATTTTGAGGAATTTCCGCGAGAAACTTTTGTGATAAGAAAAAGAGGTCGTGACTGAACGAGAGGTCGAACGAAGACGACGCAGCCCATCCAACGTCGCCGGTCCATCAACTTGACCGCCCGCCCGCCCAATCAGCCACCAACACTGGTCTACTCAGCCTGGACGAGAGACTCCCGTACCACATCAGCCAGCTACTATCGCATCGCCCAGCCGTCGTATCGACCAGCAGACAGGACAGCGCCGCAGAGAAAACCATGCTGAGCATCATCATCACTTCGGCCTGCTGCAGCATTTCTTTTCAAGCGTGAATGCCGACCATCTCATATTCTCTCGTCTCTCGAGATGAATCTATTGCACTCGCACGCACACACCTCCATAGCTTGCATAAAATTCTAAATCGAAAACTTTCAAAATGTCGAAGGTTAGAATTCTTTTCACAAAGTCGAAAAGTGAGAAATCGCTGGCTCATACTGGAGCCATTCCGGAGGATTTCAACGTTCGACCGGGATTATTTGATGAAAATCAACGAGGTAAAGAACTCGACACTCTGAATGATCAAATTGGGTACAATCCCAGCGGTTCGAATGTTCATCATAATGGAGAAGATCTTGATGGAGCATGGGGGGATGATGTGGGTTCGGGGGGGGGGTATTATGAGGGAGAATCAATGCGCTGCCGATGACCCGCACTAACTCCCCGCCGATTTCGCGGCAATACGTGGGTCCAAGTTACAAACAGTGGCGCGATGCAGCGCCGTTACACGATGAATCGCCGATTTGAGTGCAACCGATCCGCCCACCCAACAATAGCCAAATCCGCGCCTTGCCATTACCGCGGGTATTTGGTCTCATGGGCCCTGACGGTCAAATGTTTGAGATGAGGAAAAACCAGGACCCGAACTTGAGAATTCGAAGAACTTTTCCAGTCAATCCTGAATTTTTTTATGACCAACAAATTTTTGAATCAGAAACGATTGATCGAAGAAGTTTAAATGATTCGACAAAACCCAATAATCAGAGAGGCTTGCGGACGCAGCCCGCCCAACGGACCCCTTGGGATTTTTCCCAATTTGAGGACCATAATGGGCATTGCAACGAGCTTATGACTTATGCGAATGCACCGATGAATCAATGCCAATCATTTATGGCTCAAAATATGCCACAAAATTGTGAGGGTCATAACGTTAATTTGAAAAATTTTTCTGAAGAAGAAGCGGTTCCCACTCAAAATTTGACCAAAAGGTGGCTCAGACCCGAGATCGAGAACTTCTTCCGAGGAGTGGAATTCAATGAAATTTTGAGGCTATGGGCAGGGATGGATGATTTTATTCCACAAAATTTTGGCCCAAGCGATCAAACGGAGGATGCTCATCAAGCTCCTTACCGTTCGTGCGTCATTCCCAACTTGGGGAGTCAACGTCAAGAATACTACCGCGAGTGCAATAGCCCCCGAAATAAGAGCGTTCATTGGGCAACTCCGCATGATTTTTTTGAGCATGAGAACAAACGGCTCCGCTCGAGCACTACATCAGAAATATATTCAACAAACGAAATGTGCCAGTCGGATTCCAAACAATTCCCAATCCAGTCAAAATGTGAATATGCAGTCCGAATTGCCGCAAAGAGGAAGAAATCCCTCGATTCGAACAGTGTCCAAAACGGGAATTGAAATCGATTTTTATAAATGCTTGAAAAACATTGGGGAGTTCAATGGCGATGCAGAGCGATTGAACACCTTTTGTGCGGCGGTGAGATTTGCAGCGAGCGTGGGTGGACCGGAATCAGAATATATGATTCTAAAGACTCTCGTTAATGAATCAAAGGGGATGGCAAAGGTTCTATACGGGTCGTCTGTATTGAATTTCGACTCGGTCGAACAATTCCTCAAAGAATTAGAGGAGCAATTTTCAGTGGTTGATTCTCTGGATGACGTCATGTCAGA
This sequence comes from Eretmocerus eremicus, assembly GCA_030522705.1. Classification (NCBI taxonomy): domain Eukaryota; kingdom Metazoa; phylum Arthropoda; class Insecta; order Hymenoptera; family Aphelinidae; genus Eretmocerus; species Eretmocerus eremicus. Next base: position 9,759 of record JAPYYZ010003904.1, read on the forward strand.
GATAAAAGCTTGTAAGAAACGAAAAGGAGAATCATTAGAGTCATATGGCACTCGTATTCAAAGGATGTTAGCGAGATTTCGAGTCATCGCAAAAACAAAATCGAATTATACCTCGTCGAAAATCGAATCTCGGACTTGTGATGCTGACGAAGCAGTGCGACTGAAAATTCAGGCCAGTATTTAAACTGGATCCTCACCCGCCGCAGTCCTGAGGCGCCGGGCGCATCGATGATGCAATCTCTTCAGCATCATCGATGACGAGCATTCAGAACGATCGCGAGGAGCCGTCGGCCGATTCGGCATCAGACCAACAATCGTCATCTGATGGCGAATTGATGGTTAGAAAAAGAGTTGAGAATAGAAGTAACAATGACACATCGTCATTGCCCCAGATCAGAGTTTGTAGAACATCTATAAAATTTTTGGAATCCGGGAGAATTCCCCCAGTTGCAGATTTTGTGAGTCGTGAAAATAAAGGCGGAAAAGTTAGATTGTGTATAGATTCCGGAGCAGACGTGTGTATTATTGAGAAGAGCAAAGTCCCATTGATAGGGACAATCGATAGGTCTGACATCTTGATTATGAATGGCGTTGCAAAAGGAGAATTTGAATCAGTGGGAATAGTTTTCATGAAAATAAATGGCATGCGATGGCAGTTTCACGTTGCCCCCGACACCATCTTACTTGATTGTGATGGATTGATCGGATGGGATTTTTTATTGGAATTTGGAGGTTGATTGATCCCCAGAGTCCGCCGTCTAGAATTTGACAATTCTTTTGTCCCATTTGTCTATAAAGCGGACATAGAATTGCCACCTAGAGTACGTCGAATTATCAAATTTAAAATCCCTAGTAATGTTAAAGAAGGGTGTCTCTCAATCACAGGTCTAGCTAAAGGAACACTTTTCGCAAACTTCGTCACGAAAAATCAGAATGGTTTTGGATACGCTGACGTCATGAATTCGACAGGAAGAACGATCTATATAGATCCATGGAGAGTCAAATTGGAGAAAGGACCCCGCACAAAACGCATTGATTTTGGTTCCCGGTAACTTTTGACGAGACCCTACCATCAGATGGATTGAAATGTCGTGATCAAAAGTCTAAATGAGCCCGAAGAGCAAAAACGTTCCTGTCTCGAGCTATGAAACTTCAAAATCACGAATATTGGAGCCTCAAAACAGGTTATGTTTTCATTCAAATGGAGGCATACGGCATTTGCGGATCATTAGGTGTACATACAATATGCACTCGTTGTACAGTTGAATCGTGATACCGAATAATAAAATCAAGCTTGAAGAATGAAAACGAGTACGAATCAAGATTTGGTAATAATGGAATCACTTAATGTAGCCTTACATGTGAATCATAT
>JAPYYZ010003905.1:0-11614 GCA_030522705.1 Eretmocerus eremicus
TGTCGAGCCACTTTTTCGAATCAAGTCTCTAATCTTTTGCAGAACACCGTCAAAGTTGACTTCGTGTGCGCGGTGGCCGGCACCTGAACTATTTTCTCCGACGTGCCCTTAAATTATGTGCAGCTATTTTGAAACTGCGTTGAGTTGATGTTGATTAGAAAACAGTCCCTCAAGCAATTCAAACATGAGATAGACATTGACTGATTCTGTGTTAATCTTCATGAACAATTTCAGTGACTTCCTGAATACAGGTACTTAGTAATAGCATCAATTGGTTGGACTCATCTGCTAGCTTTATCAGATCAATATGGACATGATTGACTTTTTAATTAAACCAAGGTCAATGAACAATATATATGCATACTTATCAAAAGCAGATCAATAGAAGTACAAGCTATCAGGAAGACTTTGCCAACAATTGATATATTATAATTCAACAAATGGGTTATTCTCTGATTGCTCATTTTCCCTCTTTGGAGATGAAAAAATATGCAACCAGAGGTCTTTGTGAGCAGTATAGTCGAGTAAAGCCCAAATGTCAAAGAGATTCTTCAATTGATATCCAAGCCGAAAATGTTCTTCAATGAAGAGAAATAAAGGATACTACTGTAGTGGGTGAAATAGTTGGGAATTTTTCCTGGCTGAGATATTTGGAGGATGAATTTCAGAATTCCCATCATCAGGTCTGCATTTTGCAGGTCTTAGTACGTGGTTTGGTATAATTTTATCTCTCAATCCCTCCAAAGGAACTTTCAAACTCAACTTCCAGCATCACATTCAACTTTCTGGACAGCAATGAGAGATGATCAGAATGATTTTCCTCTATTATGATCAAAACTTGGAAAATAAATTAACTCATACTATGTTCAATGACTGATTATAATCATGAGTACGGTATTGAAATTCAGAAAGAAAAGCAGGAGGCCTAAAAGACAGAGAAATCATCATATGTTTGAAACTGTTCAGGAGTCACTCATTCAGAATGATACAAATTGGCGGTCTGAGTGCAGCAAGTTCAATACTGTCGGCCAGGTGGAGGCTAGTCGCACTCTGAGCACCTTGAGGCCATTAAACATCTCATTTTGATCAGATTTGACGATTAAAAATCATCCAAACCCTCTCATCAACTCTAAAATTGATTGACCGATCCATCGCAGATTTCACGAGATCGAGATCTAATTCAAGTCTCGATCAACGTGCTTTGTGCTTCTCGCAAGCGACCAAATATAACCTCGATTCATATCGGAAATTTTGCAGATAACTGTTCGTGTCAGCGAATATGGTAAGATAGGGATGCGCCGTTACCGATAATGCGATCCAGGATAAGTTGGTCTAAGTTGCGAAGCGTGATATGCGAAATAGATATAAGGTGCAATACGAGATAAGTGTGTAAGCGAGGTCGCCACACATCTAATCGAGCGCATTCATGACGAATCATCTCAATTTCCTCAGTTACAGACTCTGACACCAATCATAACAGCTCCGAAAAAAAAATTTTTCACTCTGAAATATTTCACTAATATCTATAGATGCCGCAACAATCTTTAGAGCATCGGATATAAAAATTATTGCCGCCGGCTATAAAGATTGAAACGTTCGACACCAAAATCTATATTCAAATACTATAATTCCTATAGAAAAAGAGTATGTCCTCCAGGTCTTTCCGAATTCTATAAAAAGTATTTCCGATTCTATAATTTCTATTACCAAAAGTCTCTCAGTGTAGGATAATTTTTTGATTGGATAAAAGAGAGCCCTTCAAAATCATCCATTCTCTCAAAGAAGTCTTTGGAGGAATGATGGGCACATGTCAATTTCTATCAAGTGGAAAATTAGGAAGCACCTACAATTCTCGTAGAGCATGTGCCACCCAAAAAACTCATTTTTTTTGGAGGTCCAAAGTAAGAGGTTCGCGGGATTCACTCATATCTCGTCCTATGGACAACGAGTTGTATAAGTGAGAGATCGTTTTCGGAAATGCAACTCGCCAAAAATCGGTGTAGAGCATCTATGGGCCAATCTCGCCTCAATGATCCCACTAGAAGGAGTGCTGAGAGCGAAATAATGGAAAAAATGTCATTTGATGGAATTAATGACGAATTTGCAGCTCGCAAATCGTGGCATGCCCTCAAAATGAATCGTATGAGTACGTAGTTAAATTGATGCGAATTTTGATGAAAAGTTAATGTAATTAGTACTGATTTTCATCTTCATTTCCATTTATGTGATGTAGGGCACGTGATAAATGAGCGATGTGATGAAAATTTTGACTGATTTCCAAGTATGTATTCGCACATGGAAAAATCTCAACTGTCGAAAAACCCACAGCGTTATAAAGGCCCCCACCACCTGTTGCCTAGGCCCCCGATTCGCTGAGATCCGGCGGTGACTAGGGCGATTTTTCCATCTCTGTATCGTTCTCCACAAAAAATGACATTCTTTCGGGCTGCAGCCATGTGAATGAATGCCTCGAAGGTCATATCTCGTGTCTTTACCAAGCTATTATCGACAGTTTGAGCGCTGCGATGAATGGCTTGGGAAGAACGATAAAAACATCATCTAAATATTGAAAGAAATGTATTATCTTAAGCTCATCACTAAACACTCGTCTGGATTGAGGTTACGTCTCTTGGATGAATCTTCCATCGACGTGTAACAGGTCATAATCATCACTCCGTTTCAAGCAAAGAGCTGACTCATTGTAATAGCAGGTGCACTTGCTCAGTGACTCGAAGAAATGCTCATGATCCTCATGGCTAAGGTGAAGCGAGGGAGAATGTCCATGTGACCTTGATCTTCAAACTTGGGGAGGATATGAAAATTTGCTCTCACTCAATATTCTTAGCCATATGTTATCCATGGAGAAATACAGGATAAAGAGCAGGAGAAAGTGATTAAACCGACCGAGAGGTGTTCTTCACATAATCTGAGTATTGTGATGGTAAATCTTGGGTCTCGTTCTTTCTTGGAATTTTGGAATATGGTCATTCAACTACCCCATTCGAGTAACATCTGGTCTCTATATCTATCTCCGTCCCAGGAAATTAATGGTGAGTTCATTACGAAATCAGCCTTTTGTCTAGGAAAGGTACGAATTATCCAATGCAGACTCTCCTATCCTCCCAATAGTTGAAGACAGAATAAGACTCACCGTCTTTCTCGTATCATCGGCACTAAATGCGCTAAAACTTCGATGTCTTAGAATATTCATCACCCTTCTCACAGGATTCTTGGGAAGATCAGGACTCGTGCGAGTTTGGATTGGTCTCGTACCAACTTTGATATCCCGATCCATCCTCATATCCATGGAGGAACTCTTACGTGTGATCTGTAATGTGTGCTAGAGAAATGGTTGGCTTCGATAATGGAAGACTCTGTACAAAACGATCAGAATAACGATTTAGAAGAAGTTGGGAGGATGGGATTGCTTGAACAAAGTATTGAGATTGGATATTATTGGAGTTGGATTTCCTAGTCGGGAGGAGATATAAATGATCTCCACTCCCTCTTGGCGACCCACACAGCATAGAAACAGTCCAGAAAGAGATTCAGATAGATAATTCTGTGGAACTTCCCGCAAGCCTTGCCGAAACCTCCCAGAGACCTTACAGAATGTGCCTACGGGGGATTATATAAGAACATCTACTGAAAATTCTGGAGATATTCCAAGCGACAATCATGAGGGATCTTCATTTATTCAGAGACGCTTCGCAGCACACTAGGTACTACTCAGCGCATGGGGAACCTTGTGAAAACTTTGCGCTGATGGCTATTTTGAAAGCTTTCTGGAAACTTCTTCAAACATCCCCAATTGATATTCCCACACTTTCCCTTGAGATGATTCTGCAATATAGCGCAAACTATCATTTTGGAATGAACTCGCAACATTACAATGACTGAATTCACTGGAAGATTTCTGAGACATTCAGAAATCTTCCAGTGGCCCAGAAGCACCAAAGCGGAGGCTATCTCTAGCTTATTCTCGACGTGCGTTCCCGAATGGGAAATGCCCCCCCCCCCCCTGAAAATCCATATACCCAACCCCCAGTTTTTAGGCGTGCATCTCCAATTACCGCAGACACAGTTGCGATATTCTACATTCGTAGCACGAATACGCTACTGCTAGAAAATTCAGCAGAATGCTTTTCCATTGCAGTCCAAAAATGCTAATACGTGACGAATGTCCATAAATGCATCTTCCACATCATGGCAAAAAGACGGAATATTCTCGTTTATCACGACCATTTTAGACCCATTTATTAGACCTATTTTAGAAATCACACAAAAATAAAATTTCCTCACACTTTATCTCGGGTATTGGTAAAAGTTATACCCTTTATATGACATGAGGCAACCATTAGTTGTTATTATTACCTTAGTATCAGATAGGTTATTGAAATTCCAGAATGATCGGTCGATACGTTTTCCAATTTTCGGGAGGCATAGATAGGCAGCAAACCAATAAAGAAACAGACAAACGAACACACACACACATACACAGGAATGAAGACATATTCAAGGAGAACCTGATACTACCTCTCGGGTAGCAGTAGGAATAGAAATGTATGACCACCATTTAATAGACTCCGTCGAGTAGAATGAGGATGATATGGTGAGAACTGGATTAGAAACGATGGAAAGGGTTAGAATGAATATATAAGAAGGAATAAAGGAAATGTGAAAGAACAAGAATATTCACCATGTATAATATGGATAGCAGGTGGAATGAGTAACAATCATTCAGCAGATCTTGTTGAGTAGAACGAAAACAAGTGGGTGAGATCTAGGTTAGAGATGGTCGTGATGAAGAGAATGGGTTTTTATGGAGAACTGAATGAATTTTCGAAATAGAGTTGGTTATAACTTTTGATATAATCGACAGAATTGGTTTCAAATGGACTGGGCTTCCAATAATGGGTATTTATAGAAAATTGAATGAATTTTCAGAATATGATTGGTTATAACTTTCAATACAATCGACACAAATGGCCCAAAATGGACTGGGCTTCCTGTTACTCAGTTTAAAACAACCTTTTGAAATCTCAAAGCGATTGTTTGAGCCATTTTTCAATTTTCGCGAGACATCGAATGGCGACTAACACATAACACACATACAGACACAGAGAATATCCAAGGAGAACATGATACCACGTCACGAGTTCTGGCAGGGGGAAATTCAGGCCAACCATTCGATAGATCTCGCAAAGGAGAATAATAATAGCTAGGTTATATGTAGATTAGAGATTGGTGAGAGGGTGAAAATGAATTCACGAAGAGAAGTTGAGGTGAAAAATCTCCGCATCGATACGAAACCTTCTCTTTGAGAGAAAGAAAAGACGGCTCCTTTCGAAAAAAGTACAACAAATTTGGAAGACCACATTCCCAATAATTCTTTTTCGAGTCAAGGTGGCCATTTCATCTTCGGAATAAGATTGCCTGAGATTTCAGAGTTTCCCCGAGCTTATTCCGTCAAATCCCAGAGATGATACATACAATCTCTACTGTCAAAAATATTATGCCATTCATTTTTAACGAATCCAAAAATCCATTCTATGTAGAATTTCATTCATTCATCATTCTCGGCACAACTATTACAAGATATCAATTAAAGTCACAGAAATTCATGAGTTCTCATGAACTTTGAGTAAATTTCCTCTAATCTCCAGAATTGAATCTGTCAAAGCTGAAGCTTGTGCATGAGCATGATACAAGATTCTCCGTCGGTACTCTTGCAAGCGTTCTAGGTTCAGAGTTTCCATTTCGATCTCTCTTGATCCTTCCTCCGAATCTTCTGTCTATAACCGTTCCTTTCTGAGGGATTCCGAATATTTGCCAGAAGCACAGCGAGAACTTTGGATCATGGACTTTGTCGTCTATACTTCGTAGAGACTTCCTTTGTGCAACATTGAATCATGAACGAGCCTCTGTGCCATTAGAGATTCTTCTCGGAGATTTTCAATCAAGCACTCTCCATTGACTGGAAATCCTCTTTTGAGGGCAGTATTCCCATCTAAAATTTGTAACATGGAAATACTGCCCTCTAAAAAAGATTCATTAGCGTAATGTTTACCTTGGATGTATGCGTGCGTGATTGTATGCGCGCGCGTGTGAGTTGATATTCGATGTCTCGCAAAAATCGGGAAACGGCTCGACCAATCGCTTTGGAATTACAAAAGGTTTTTTGAGACTGAGTGACGGAAAGCCCAATCTATTATGCTTCTCTTCAAGATTCCTACAATATCAGGTTTCGAAATTTCAATAGAGCCTCGCCGATGAAACTCGCAAGATTTTCTGATTGGCCATTTTCACAATACAATCATGAATTCCATCCAAGTTATATCCCATTACCCAAAAATTCTGACCGGAACTGTAAATGAATCTCTCTTCCCTGTTGTCTCGCATGCATCAACTCATTCCTCTTATAATAGAGCGGAATCCGCATGTAGTGTCTGAGGCTCCAAATTTTGACCATGAAATTTATCCAGAATTGACTGTGACCGCTCTCGATCAACAATTCCAAATGAATTGCAATGATGACTTGAATAAGTTGAGATGAATTGAAAAGACCCCGCACGAAATGCATTGACTTTGGTTCCTGGTAATTTTTGACGATACTCCACTATCTTATAGATTGGAACGTGACGATCAAAAGTTGCAAGAGCGAAAATGTTCCGGTCTTGAGATATGAAGCTTTGAAATCATCGATTTTGAGACCTCGAGACAAGTTATCTTTACATTCCAACGGAGATATTCGGCTTCGGTGGAACAACGGGTGTACATAACGTACTTGTTGTACGGTAGGATTGTAGAGTACCGGATATCGTACTGGTGCCAAGATAATGAAAATGAGTACAAATCGAGAATCGATATTGAGAAACGGCGAGGCGAATCAGTGGATGTAGGCATACTTGGGATCATATCCATTTTACCAGATCACGTCTTGTAAATGGGTGATTCATTCCGTATGCATGAAACAAGATTAATGTGTGTATTCTTTACGTCAGGTGTTCGATCTTTGAACAATGATAATCCCGAAACCATGGCATTAACTCTATTGGAGAGAGCACTCGATCGCTTTTGATCAGAATCTTGCAATCATACTGCGAGATCATGTACTTCATATCGGACGTGCACCGAGTGTATGCAGATACTTCTCAATCATTGATTACACGACGAATCGCCAAAATCAGAATCATACGAATCATAGATAGAACAAGTTCACGATTCCAAGTGTGTGTGAGTGAGTATCGAAATCAGGGATAGAACGGAATATTGCAGTAGAGCCGGAACAACGTGAATGAGCACAGATCGAGAATCAATATTGAGGAAAATCAGTTGATATAGTCTGCCATATTGATCATATCCACTTAACTAGATCCTATATCGTTACTGGGCGATTTTTACTGAATGCATGTGGAATATTGATTTGTTGATTTTATGCTCAACGTGAACATGTTTCATACGACATGGCGAAGGTTTGTACAATCTAGGGGCAGTATCGGGCTTAGTACTGACAAGTGACGGCAAAATAGCCTTTCCAGTTTGATCTCTAAAACATTTTGATCAAATAATGATAAGTTCACATTATCATTCGAGACACTATATTACTGATAAGTAGAGGACCAACCCTGCGGGTCATCGATCTTGACCAAACTTCGGGAACTATCTTGTTGTGGTGAATAATGAAGGAATCTCATATTAGCTAAGATCAATGGGCCTTCTGTTTTGAGATATAGCCAGGGGCATTAGCATTGCTAGTATACTTATATACATGATCTATTAACACGGGTCTACATGGACAATCCTGATGTTCACAGCTGGATCTCGGAACAGAAGGCCTATGGGACTAAACCCTTTGAGATATCTTCATATCTCACCGAAACGGGATGATTTCCAAAGTTTTGGCTAAATCCGTGATCCGCAAGGTTGACCCTCTTCTTGTGAGTGCATCATGTGCTTGTAAAGCATTGAGACTTGCTCCAAATTGGATAAGAATGAGCTAAGTATGTTCCAGATTAGCCATGTTATCGGAGCTCGCCACATCTATGGCCTTGCCATATATCTTTATGTTTGCTGTATCAGAATATTGGAATGCATCAGAATATGAAAACCACAACAAGTTAGAACGACGCAAACTTATTTTTGCGTTCATGAGATCCAAGAATCCCGTTGAATTCTTAATCTTATTCCTCATGTGTTCCAAGATTCATTCCTCGAGAGTAGGCGATGCAATTTCTAGGTGATTCTACAAGCAAATCAGGATACGAGATCGAACGTACTCAGTTTTTTGCCACCACTCGTCAATGTCATGGAAGCTTTGTGACAAACTATTGTTTCTCATCAAAAATCGCCTCATAACATAACATTGTGTTGAAATAATTCATATCAGAACCAATCGTTCAGTTGATAGTCAAATCTGACCTCGCAAACCCACATTCTACTCCCAAACTGTGAAATTCGCCACGGTTACTGGATTTTTGGACGTTGAACTCTGGCATTCTATAGTCTGCAACAGCTTTATTTCCTTCTGTTTCGATACATCTCAATCCCGACCGATGAAATAATAATGAGGCGTGACAACTTGTGCCATCCCCTGTGTTTACGAGTAGCAAAATGGGCCACAAAATCTCCTTGTGGCTAAGCAGCGGGGAGAATTTTTTCGTGAATCAGATAAGTCGGTTGCAAATCGACAAAATCAAATATACTTCAGCTCATTTTGGAGGTCTTGAGATGAATTGGAGGAGTGATTTGAAGTACCTTGAAATTGCGGATCTTAACACGTTCATTGCGAAGCTGTCCTCTCTTCATTCCAAGGAGAACATGGATATGAAAATCTCAGGCGGTACGTGTATAGAACTTTTTTTAGTCGATTCTTCATAGTTGGAGTTTGGAAAACCAACGAGATTGGTCACCATTCGATGAAATTTCCCATCTGATACAAACCGAAACGAGCTGGATGAGAATAAACCGTGGGTCCCGCCGGTGGGACCCACCACAGTGAACATGTTGAACGAAGTTATGAGCGAACGATACTTAGAGTGGCGAATTTGGGTAACTTACCCGGCATTTTATTTTGATTGCTCAGAGCATGACTACCGCAAAATCATGGATCTGTAATCCTTTCGCAGCCCAAAATGTTGGATGGATTGGTTAGTGGACATAACAATGATCATTTCGACCCCCCCCCCCCCCCCCCGCCCCCCCCCCCCCCCCCCCAATATAGCTCTTACTGATGAGCACAGCTGAATACATTGGCCAGACTCACAGGATCCACACAAATGTTCACATGCCTACGAGTTGATCAAAGATTAAGCTATATCATCATTAGATCTGTGCTGGTGCTACTTGACGAACTCCATGCGGTTCCGTGTGAAAATCGTACGATTTGCTCGGGGACGATCACAGTCAGAATTCTTGATTGATAATTCATAGGGTCAGTTTCGGCCTCAACATTGGGAATATTGGAAAGGTATACTCATTCAGAGAAGCCAGTGTGGGAATCTCAAGAAAAAACCCCTCCGGTTGGAATTACTCGTGAAAGTCCAAAAATCCCACGTGGAGTTTTTTCTACGGGAGTTTCTACGTGGCTTTTTGAGATGGAGTTGCTTGAAATAAGCGATAGAATGAGTAACAACGCTCGGATGGGACTCTGCGATAAAACAATCGGAAAGATTTGAAGTTTCGATTGGTGACTAGTGCGATTCGATTATTCCATCTACGTATGAGTGAAATATGGTGTTCAAATGGGATGCGTATGGCAGAGTCTGAGATTCTATGGAAATTATGATTAAAAGTCGATTGTCCGAATGAAAAAATGAACAATTCTATCTCGCACTCAAACCTAGGAGAAATGGCCAGGTGATGTCGGGAGATCGAAGGGAATAAAGATGATCCACATGATGAGCATGAACTGTGGATTCTCGATAGTTAATCTTGAGTTGTACACGTTTTTATCATGTTGGCTCCATCACAATCCTTCTTGCTCTGCGATTTTATTGTATAACGAGTCACAAAGGGATTCCTGAGGATGCCTGTTTCATTCATGGTCCAAGAAAGCTTCACTCATCGAGATGCATCACGGATCAAACTATCTAGTGAGCAAAATCCACTTCGAGCTGAACTTGTGCTGAAAATCAGATACACAAAACGAGAGCAACGCGATTACTAGTGAGATGCGAGTTGAGCTGAATACTCTATCCCTGATTTCGATATTCCTCATTCGAAATTTTAGACTTGCTTCATTAGTAATTCGTATGGTTCCAATTCTGGTGATTTTCCTGATATTCAACGATTGAGAAGTATCTGTATACTCTCGGTGTACGACCGATATGAGGTACATGATCTCGCAGTAAGATTGCAAGAATCTAATCAAAACCGATCAAGTGCTTTTTTTGACAGAGTTCGTGCTATGGTTTCAGGATTATCATTGTTCAAAGATCGAACACCTGACGCAAAGGATACACACATTGATCTCGCTCCATGCACTCAGAATGAATCATCCATTCACAATACGAGATCTGAAAGAATGAATATGATCCCAAGTATCCTACATCAACTGATCCGCCTCGCCGTTTCTCAATATCGATTCTCGATTTGTACTTATTTCCATTATTTTGGCACGATCACAATATCCCGTACTCTACAATCCCATCGTACGACAAGTACGTATTGTACACTCGTGATTCCACCGAAGCCGAATATTTTCGTTGGAATGTAAACATAACCTGTCTCGAGGCTTCAAAATCCATGACTTGAAAGCTTTGTAGCTCAAAACCAAAACATTTCCGCTCTCTCATTTGAATTTTTGATCGCCACGTTCCAATCTATCAGATAGTGGAGTATCGACCAACATTGAATATTGGCCTTACAATTCGGAGAAACGCTAAAAGTCACTCATACTCCACTACCTTTATATGTTAGCTAACAAACCGGCAAATCAATTCCGATCGGTTATATTCGTTCATTCATCAACTTTTCCGTATGAGAAACTTAATCAGAATACCTGCTGAAGGAGTATACTACTGCTACATAGAATTATAATAATTAAGCCACAGTAAGGTTCCTGTCCGTCCGGATGCCCCTGTCAGGGGTACCAACGTAAAATCGAGTTCAGGGCTGCCAACTTAACAGAACTTAACAGACCTGAATATATATATGAGTATTTATATATTAGTTCGACTATTGGGTATACTAGCAGACCATATGGGTTGCTCATACCCAGAGTATCTTATCTTATCTTGACCCATCCATCATCTTTGGTCATCTAGACGTTATCTATTTATCTTATGATTATTTTAATAAGTATCTTTTTATCTTTCGTTATCTTAGTGTAATCTTATTGTTATCTTTTCATTTTTTGTTATCTTATTGTTATCTTAAGTTTACTTCTTTAATAGGAACCTTACAGTGGCTTGATGAAATAGCTCTTAAACAATATATGAAATCATCTCGATGTTTAGGTGATTGTGAGGTTTTTGTGTCTAAAGTCTTGTGGTTTTTGTTTATTCTCTTAATGTCTATGGAGCCAAGAACACCATACAAAGGTACTTGTGGAAACTGTTTTCGGTCGCACTCTATGAGGAATTAATCCTACCGAGCCAAGAACACCCAACAG
>JAPYYZ010003906.1:0-11129 GCA_030522705.1 Eretmocerus eremicus
TGCCCTTCACATACGGTGCAAATTTTTTTACTAACTACAGATTAACGAGCAAAATTTGCTCTTTCGATTGGTCAAGGTTTCATGCGTTTCCCTCATATCGCTTGAACACCCTATATGTGGGCATCCTCCTTTGTGTGTCACGATCTTAGTTACTTCATTTTCCACTTTTTGTTCTGGATTTATCTTCTAGAGGAATTTGAAAAGTGTGATTTAACGGATGAATACTATGTTTAGTGTATAAAGTCTGTGGAATTCTGAAGTATGTTGGTCTAATTTGATAGAGTGTTCGGGAAGAAAACCAATGCGTGGGTGTCATGGATTGAACATTTATATTTGTTGGTAGACCCAGTGAAAGGTTCTGCTAATGAATAAATGTTTAGTCTGTGACATCCACGAATTGGTTCCTTCTCTAATTCGAAGTTGGAATGTGTATATATTGAAGTTATCCCGGATATATGAGCAAGGTTAATATTCCAGTATTAGATATTGTAATATGGAGAGTTTGAATAACTTTGAATCTATAGGGTGATAGATAGAGTGTCGAATGTATTAATTCTCGTATACTATTAATCTTGTAATATTAATCAGTTGTAAATAATATCATTCGTTGAAGTAATTGTGGAGGTTTAGTCAAGTTTCTGTTGTTATTTTTATATATGGTAGTGGGTAGTATTATTTGGAAAGTTATGCATTAAAGATATTGATTAATATAATATCAATGGTTAGTGAGATAAATTGTTTATTGAGCAAATGCATTATTCTTCGATCATGTTAGGGATGGTGTGATGGAATTTGCAATTTCTATATAGCATATATAATAGTATGTATTATCTTGATGAAAATTCGATTATACGTTTATAACACATGAGAATGAAGTATAAAAACTTGAAGTATACTTGGGAACTCCTTTTCTTTCATACGAATTATGAATGAGTTTGAATACGTGTTATTAGTTTCACTGTCCGGTGCAACGAGGTTCCCTGTTGGCTTGAGTTACCTTTTGTGATTGAACGGTTTCATCGTTAAAAGTTAGAGGTTTCCTGATATTTTGTCATCGATTCACGAGGATTCGAGAGGCATTTTCAGAATCTTGATTCAGGTGAGATGTTTTCTGGTTATGGTACACGCAGGGAGTTTTAATTTAGGTTGTAATCCTGATGAATTATTTGGTGTCATTAATAGTGACAGAATACAATTATCTGAGAGGTTGTGACTGAGTAATTATGGATAATTTTGAGAATGCAACATTCTAATCATGTACTAAAGAAGGTATTCAGTACTTTTTATCTGTTTCTTGACGCATATTTATATCTGAGAGAATATATGTAGGAATAATATATTCATTCAAACGTCTTCTGATTATAATGATTTATTTATTAGTCTAATTTCGTTTTTGAAGATGGATTTATAGGTTGGTGTTGAAGTTTCATATGAGTATATATCTACTACTGAATTACATTTTCGTGTCCTGATATGAATATTGAATGTGATATTAATGCTGATGTGGAGATCAGGATGGTCACTGTTGGTTTGTAACATTTTTGAACATTGGATTAATCATTTATGTATATATTTCATGATCATTAATAATTTGCTATCATATTGTTTCTGAATCTTATATTGTGACTTATGAGTTTATGTCTAGATGAATTTCAGAATTTACGTTCTGATTGTTTTTGGAGGATTGAAGGTAATGTTCGAGTTACTTGCAGATGGGTTTTTAGAATTGATTTATCTAATTCATTTCGAATTTTGATTTAGTTTCAGAAAAGTTGAATGATGTGAATGAACAGAAAGTAAATGGATTTATCAATAAACTGAATATGTTGGCAAATTATGATATTCGAGCAGTGAAGAGAGTGAATTGTCAAGATATAGTTACAATGCAGATGTTATCTATATCTTTCAAACTAGTGTTTCCTCTGATTTCTCTGAAAGACTATTTTCTTATGGAGCTGAAATTACAATATTCAGGAATGCATCGTGAAATTTGGGTATGTTTGATGATGTATTCAATTCTGTTCTGATGGATTATTAATGTGTTGTTATGTTATTGTTTGCAGAAAAAATGTTTAGAATTGTATATTTTGAAGGATAAGAATGTTCAGAGGACTATGGCGAAGGTTTTACGTCAATTTTATGGATTCCAGGTTTTGGAACATTTTACTTCTCTGGAAGATTTAGATGATAAAAAATTTGTAGATTCGCTACATATCAAGTGATTGAAGGTATAAGTAATTTGAGAATTTTCTTATTCAAATATACAAGTTATAACTTGATTTTACTTTCAGATTTCTTATTCAAATTTTATCGTGACCCAAAGGAAATCAAGAGTTCTCTTGGTAGAGCTATAAATACCATGAAGAGTTCCAAGAAATCAATGTAGTTAACTATAATTACAATGAATTTGTCTTTAGTGTTGATGTGTGATGCTATGGATGAATTCCATTATGTTGGTGAAATTTGATGAAAATTGTGTGTGACAGTTTATCAATATATGCTCTTATGGTGTGTGAGATTTCAATTGTATTTTTATGGAATATTCCAATTATTTTTCAAATAAATTTTATGATGTTATTGGATGTTTTTGTTCCATTTTTAATATTCTGTTTGATGTGATGTCATTTATTTATAGGAAATCTTGTATGAACACGACAATTTCTTTTATAATATGTTGAAAACTCATCTTTCACTTCATTTTGTCAAGATAAATGTTGGTAGTAATTCTTTTTCAATTTAGATTGACTTGATTATCTTTGAATTTTGTATAAATATGTTTATGCTTGACATGATTAGTATTATTAATTGTTCTGGTATTTTAATCATCCGTTTCTGTTAAAATTCGCATTGTAAATCATTGTTTGCATATTTGGTCATCATTTATTTGAGTTGAGATTCATTTGAGAGGCGAATTTTCCGATGGAAGTTACTGTATGATAGATGTAAATATTATTTCGTTGTTAGGTATCAACTAATGTTGGGAGATTTCCAATTTTGTTATTCCAAAGAAGCAATATCTGAAATTCACCACGTTTAAATATGTTGTAGAGTAATTCGGATGAATTGCGGGTTGGATTGGTGCCATTTGTAATTATACTGATCGAATTTTTAATTCACTCTATTCAATTTTTGGATATGATTCATATATTAATAAATTACTGTATTTTGATATGTGTATTATTTGAGTTTGTATGGTATGTGAGGATGTATTGGGAAGTTTGTTAGAAGATCCAAGGTGAGATGAAAAATATGTGGAAAATTTGATTTCATGGTTGAGTAGTTCGTTTTGTATCTGTTTACATGTCTGGGTCTTCTTGGAGATTGAATAACTGTGAGTGAGTGAAGTGGAGTGATCTTTCATGATTCGTTTTAAATTCAGCAAATCAGCGGGGAAAAATTATTGAATTACCTGATATAACCATTCATAAATGTAGATTTTACATATATTTTATTAATGGAAAATTTTTTGAGTGATAAATAGATATTTGATGACTTATTCATGAAATGTTGAGATCAATGTGATATTTCTTGAGTATAGTTCAAGTTTTTTAGTATTAGTTCATCCATTAATCAATATTCCGAATATTCTTTTGTCAGGTTTACTTTTTCAAGATGAATATTCTGTTTACATTTTGAGTCCTTTAGATGACCTTCATGTAATTTGTTGGGTCCTATGATTATCGTAGTTAATAGCAATTTCATCGTTAGTCTCAGTTGGATATTCATTTCGTCAAGTTATAACTATGTCAAGTAGAAAAATCTCTCATGAGAATGAACGAAAGCGAATACGGCTTGAAGGAGATTTGGAAAAATTCAATGAAGGAAAGGATCCGTGGGAAATGAATATGAATGATGAAATTCAATTGGAAGATGATAATGATGGTATGAGTAGTCTGAGGTTAATTTTGTATGATATACTTTGAATTTTGACATATAGAGGTTTTTTTAAATCTTTCATACATTTAGTTATTCTGTAGATGGTGAAATATTTTCTCAGAATTCTTCACGGATATCTGGAAAATGGAAATGTGGAGTGGGAATTTATACGGAATTTGAGAGTTTTGCTGAGATTAACAGAAATCATGATGATGATGCTGTGAAAATGAATTTTGTACGAATTAGTTCTAATATTTCTAGGTAAGTCATGGGAAAATCTATAAATATTGGAATTGGATTGTATTATTTATGATGATGGATATTGAGTTATCATTACTGTCATTCATGTTTTACTATGAATGCTAATGTTTATTTCAAATTCCTGTAGATGTCATTGGAAAGTTATTGTGAGTTAATATAATGTTCTGGTAGTTCGTTATTGATTGATTAGATTTAAATGAACAAACTTTCTATTTGTCATAATTAAATCATTTATGCTGCTTTGATGATGTTGGATGGTATATGAACTACATGTTTTGTTTGATAGATATAAATCGATATTTAATGTGGATGTTTTGGGATGAGTTTCATGATGAAGGTACTATCGAAATCTAATGTTCGTAAGGCTCCATATGGTAAAGGTACTTTATTTGAGTTCGGGATGAGTGATGGTACTGCTTATATTAAAGGGAAAGTATTTAACGATGATTGTAGTATTTTGTTTCCATTAATATCAGTGAGTGTGTCTATTATTATTTACGATTGATTAGTCATGTTATTACAAGATGAACTGACCAATGTTTGAAATTACAGGTTGGTAGGATGGATTAGCGACAGTATATCATATTACTGGTGTGAATAGATATGAAATTCATCTATCTGCAGATAGTATAATAAAGGAAAAATTAGAAGTTCTCTTCAGTGGTATTGAAGATGTATTAGTGTATATGGGTTCTGATGAGATACGTGTGAGTTCTGCTGGGGTTTCAACTAGTAAGTATAGATTATAATATAGAGTTATTTTATATGTATGTTTCGAATAATTCAAAATTTATAATTTTAGATTTCATATGTAGAATCCATCAAATTGGTGAGATACAACATGTTATTAAAAGTACTGGAGCTAATTTGAAATTTCGTAATGTTGAAATGGTTGATTCTTCTGATAAAAATGTGAGTAATATATATAGTTAGTATAGTGCTTAGGATTCAGTTATAGAATTTTTGGAATTGTTTTGGAGATTATTTTTAATATTTTATTATTGTAGAAATCTTATTCTATCAAATTCGAATTGAATTTTATTTACATATTATAATAAGATATATGAGAAATTAATATAGTAGTTGAATTTTTGATATTTTAGATGACTGTTGTCTCTTGGAATAACCATGTGGATTTATTGGGAGATTTATCTGTGGGAAATATTATTGTATTGACTGATGTAGAAATTCATGAATATCAAAAAGATAAAAAATTGTATTTTGTAAATGGTTCATCCCTGATAACCGAATCGTCCAATCCTGTATTCCTGAGGAAATGATAGAAATAGTTTAACAAATTTGCGAGAATTTTTATTGATCTTTTAATTAATTATAATATTACTATTTTAGGATGAAGGCCAATGAATGAGTGATGTGATGGTGGAGATTTCATGTTTCGTTCAGTATATTTATTGAGCATTGAATGATCTTTGTTCTATTTATGTCACTTATTTGTGGTTTACCAGGAACTGGAGCAGGGATTATGTTTTGTATTTTCTAATGAAAATATGTTTCACTTTTATCTATAATAATTGCTGAGACTTGAAATCATTAGTCCTATGATAATATTTTCTATAAATGTCGACATTATTGATAGTCATGTTAGTCACTATTAGTTCCATGAGAGTGAATTTTCAATACCTGAAAAACATTTATGGGAATGTGAAAGTGAACCATTATAATTATTTGATCTGGTGACAATGATGAATTGTGTTTTCATTATTTCTTTTTATAAATCTTGTGATGCTGTAAGCCAGAGTTGTATTATCTTGTTGATAGGAATAAATTTCTGTTTGGATATATCTGTTTGATTTGGGAGTTAGTATATTATTTTTCAAGATGAAATTTGTGAATCTTATAGGAATTTTTCAAAGGTAAAACGTGCCTGTCGTGTGAAGTAAAAGGAAAATAGTATGAATTTAAATTTAATTGAGATCTGCTCTGGCATAGTGAATCATTGGTTCCCTCATATGATGATATGAATCATTTTTGTTTTTATTATGAAAATTTACGTGGAGATTGTACTGAATGTATCGTTTTATTCAAGTGAAGCAGTGATACGAGTGCTGTGGAATTTCAGGAGATTTATAAGTTTTGATCAAGTGAAATCCAAGTTTATTGTTGTATTCAGTTATGATGAAATTGATTGAAGGAATGGATTCGATTGCTCTTATTGCTTTTAATTTGTTAAGCTGAGGTAATACAAAGTTCATTCGCTGTTTGTCAAAGTTTTAGTATTTTCTCATAACTTCATTTTGTGTATCTTGAAGAATCGGTTAGATATGATATTGTTGTATACCGTAACTTATTTGAATCCGCTGATTTCTATACGTTTATGTACATTGTTTTACTTTTGAATAACACGTGATATTTCTGAAATGGTATTGCAAATTCATAATCAGGTTGTTGTTGGTTTACTCTTTCAGAAATATCGTGAGTTTTATTGTGTGTGAAGCCATGTACGAGTTCTCATTGGAATCAGTAGATCTGATTGAATTGTGTTTGAGTGACAATGGATTCATGATTTGATCAAGTTTTGTATAGTAAAAATTGTGGTGTGAAGTAGAGTTTTAGCAGATGTTAAATAGACTTCTCTTGGCTTTGCACTAAGTATGAGTGTGATGTTTGTCAATTGTATGTTTTGGAATTGTGTAGTGTTTTG
Organism: Eretmocerus eremicus; assembly: GCA_030522705.1. Lineage (NCBI taxonomy): Eukaryota > Metazoa > Arthropoda > Insecta > Hymenoptera > Aphelinidae > Eretmocerus > Eretmocerus eremicus. The sequence goes on from JAPYYZ010003906.1 coordinate 6,800, forward strand.
AATATTTTTTCGATCATATGTAAGCTGAATCAATTGTACTTGTATTCTTGTATAATTTTATATATCTCTATCTATATTTAGGAAATACTGCCATTACCATAATATATGTTAGTGATATAATATGATTTAGTATTGTAGGATACTCATGCAGGATCTGTTGATACAGACAATGATGAGCATATTGTATTGAATGAATAAATTTGAAAAGTTACTGATGTTTTTGACTTCCTATATATCATAATGTATATTCTGATTATTCCATTGATTAGTCTATATTTATTTATTTGATGACTTTGAAGCAGTCTATATTAACAAATCCTTGTTATTTTCTTCAATCAGAGACATCACAATATTCGTCATCTAAGAATTGATGTAATTGTTCGTCATCAGATATGGTGATGTAATGGTCGTTAGCTGGAGAACGAAGTCAATTTGATAAGTTATATATCCTTTCCAGATGATCTGAGATTAATTATTTACTACGTTTTGAGTCATGTGTGAAATATGAGGAATCACTTGAGTTTCCGATGTCATCGACAATGTCATCAAATGAGCTTTTGATATAGAAACTGAATGTTAATGAATAGGTTTTCTAGAATATATATAATTATCATGATCTTCACCTTATACTGCTATCATCTCTTGCTTTGGATGATGTAACTTCGGTTCTGTTCTCACTAGGTTTGCTGTTGAATAGATTGGGGAGACATTTGATTTTTTCTTTCTCATATCTTTCATTAGTGTTATGTGAGGGGGATGAGTCGTTGACACTGTCCATCCACAAAATTTTTTCTTTGTGCTGTTTATTAATGTTGTAACTATCGGTTGGTGAGGTGAAAGATTCTTCTGAAGCATTGTTATCCACTTTGTTGGCTCTGTTTCCATTTGTTAGAAGAATTTTTCCAATCCTCTTTTCTTTTCTTGGTTATTTGATTATTTCATCTGAGTTTTCATAATCAATATTTGATATTGTTAGACGTCTCTTCCTTATGTTTTTGGAAGTTTTTATGTCTGTGAATTGAAATTATGATGTTAATGATCGGTGGGAGCATACGAATTTGAATGAAGATGAGTTTCTCATGATATATTATGGAGGATCTAAGGTAATTATTTGTATAATGTTCACATATTATTGAGTTTACAATGTTATATATATGGTTCCAATATGGAATAGTGTTAACTATAGTCATGATTATACTATGATAGTGATGAGTGGAGATTCACAAGTTTTTTATGAATTTGAGCTGAAGATTTCTTATGAAGGAACAGAATTTACTTGAATTGAATTCAATGTACTTTGGAGGATGTATATAATGTTTGGTTGAATTTTTATCTGGTGAACAAGATTTAGATTTGATCATGTTTATGTGAGAGTTAGTCTGTTTGAATGAATTCTCAATAATTATGATATGGACGCGGTATGTTTGAGGTTAACTGATAAGAAGATAATAGTATCTTATATTCCATGTTATATCATACTGTGGAATTATTTTTTTTGTTCATCTGGGAATGAGTTTTTTTGGAGACTTTTATTGTATTATATCTATGAATTTTGAATTCTGTGTTCCTCTTATGTGAACAATGAATATTTTGGTCTTGATAATTACGTTCGAGTTATAGAATACCTAAATATTATCCGATTACGTGTACGGATTGCATGTAAATTGTTATATTTTCTCATGTATTCATTGTGTGTTTTCAAGATTTGTATAATGTGTTTATCAGAATCATGGGAACCATAGATACAAATGTATCATTCTCATTCATTTTTATCGTGATATTATTTGAATTTCTTTTGTTTTCAGACAGTGAATTGTCATAGTTTTGTTTGAGCTTCGTGAGGGATTTTTTATATTTGCAGAAGAAAAATTCAAGTATTATTAAGTATTATATTATTAGAAATACTGAATTGTTAAATTACTGCATGTGGCATTGTTTTCTTTTGAAAGGATGAGGACTGTTATCATGATATACCAATGAACATCTTTATTTGTGAAAGAGAATTGAGAAGATTAGGAGTCTTATGATATTGACAATCTTCGTCCTGTGATATTTGTTGTATTTGTTTTATATGATTTGTATAAGTTCAAATTTGTTCTTAATGAAGTTGTACGGATCTTTTTTGGTATTCTACTAGTATTGTGGCGATTGGATGTTGTTTAGGTTTTTTTAAGTTGTATCTATGTGCTATTGGCTATAGACTTCAGATTTCTCAGGAGTCCCTGGATCGAAAGGTCTGCCAGTAGTATTGACAGCAGTTTATCAAGGGAGTAATTGATTGTTATGTTATACCAAATTTGATTGGACATAGATACTCTGTAATATTCTTACAAAATACAATTAATACTATGATCAATATGGAACATGTAATTAAATGCAGATGAGACTTCTTGAATTGTTTGTCATATATTCGATGACAATATGATATTGTGTGTAAGTAACTTAGAGTATAGAAGGATTCATATTCAATTAATTCTGTTCACTCATTTGTTGTAACTGAAAAGAAGATTCTCATAATATTCAGAATTCACATCGAATACTTGTAATTCCTTGGTAATAGCCGATTTGATATATTTCTTGACACGTACATCCCACTTCCTTTCACTGATATATTCTGATTTCATGAGGATAATCCAGTCAAGATTTTTTGTTGCTTTCACATTAAATTTCCTTTTCTTTATATACTTTTCAATTTCTTCTTTCCTAGTTTTATGATCTTTTCTTCCATCTAAATCCTCATAATGTTCTGCAACGTATTGTTCGTTGACATTGTGTAGAAGTAGTTCTTTCTGAAATCTTTGACTTAGAGTTTCTAAATACCATATGATTATTTTGTTTTTGCATACCAGTGATCTTACTTCATATGAGTGTGGATTTTCAGCACAAGTTTTCATGTTGGGGCACTCTTCAATTTTTTGTTCTTGATAAGATTTGGTTTTCTTCGGTATTATTTTGTATAATACGGAGGACTGAGAAATATTCTGTTCAGAACTTCCTTTACCTTCAGATCTTGATGCTGCAGGCTTTGGGAAACTCGAAGTTCTTCTAGTGTTATCTATGGAATTTGTATTGTTTTCATTTTTTGACTGATTTTATTTTTGGATAAATTAGAAATATTTGAAATACGTTATGTTCTGAGTATATATGTGAACTCTTATAAGATTACGACATACCTTGTGATAGGATTTTGTATGGGTGTTGAACAACTTTATTGATGTTTTTTTCTTCTTTTTCCTGAGGATTCGTGAACCTGATGGTATGTACTTCAGGATTAACTTTTATATTTGTCATGGCAACGTAATACAAGATTGGTTGAGACTTTTCAAGATTTTATGATTTCTTTGATGTTGTCCAGAGAATGTTGAAGTCCTTTTAATTTTCTTCCCAGATCAATATTTGACGCTGTTAATTCCGTAATTCTATGCTCATGTTGCTGAAGAAGCTTTTCCATCTCATCATTAGAGTTATGATCTGTTGAATTGCTTATATCTAGATTGTTTATCATTTTGTTCTGAATGGTAATTTCTGATGATTACTTGACACTCTTCCAGAATAAGTTATCTGTATTTATTAGATTAGAGTGATTGTTAACGAATATGTTTTATCTGATAGATCATGAAAATTAATGTCTTAATGTTCTATAGTTTTCCCTTATGATATTGAATGAATGAATTTATTTGATATTCTCACCATGTTATTGTGATGCATTATTACATGCTGTATATTTTGTTATGACGTGTGAAATTAGATATTTCATAGAGATCTTTAGGAGGCTTCGTTTCACTTGTTCACGTTTTCGAAATGATAATGGTTCATTAAGAGCACATGGAAGAATGAGGTTGTGTATGTTTTGTTATTGTGCTTTTTTATCTGGCACAAAGTTTTATGGAGATGATTATTAATACCTTCAAAAATTGTATGAATGACATGATACAGAGATTACGATACCAAGATTGTATTTCTGAACAAATATATTTTGTTAAATTATAATTCTGGACTTGTTGTGTGTCCAGGCGGATCGATAATTTTGGGTAGATTGATGAAAAGACGTGGGTTCACTGGACCATCCTGTTTATTTAGGCTACTGAGCCAACGCTTCGCCGACCTAAGTGTCGGCCTCTTCAGAGCTGTACAAAAATTAACATTTTTACAACCAAGTCTTGAAAGATAGTACCAATTCGTTGAAAATTTCAAACTCACCATCATCTATCTATTATCATGACCAATAGTCAATTTTCAAGTGAGTGGATTCCTCCTCGTCCGCTGGCTCAACATATAGAATGAAACTCCAGTCTTTCTCTCGATTGTACGGACAATTTATTGCCGAAAG
>JAPYYZ010003907.1:0-11127 GCA_030522705.1 Eretmocerus eremicus
GGGGTCTCGATTCGAAAACCGACACAACCGCTCAAGAGAGCACTCTGAAAAACCCGCCAGGAGTATTTTTTAGAAATATAGCTGATCGCCACGAGCGGATTCGATCGCGCGAACAACGGCCAAATTTGGCTGTGGGGGGGTGGGAAACACCCCTCGTTGGATCATCCCCTGCGTACCTGGGGTTGAAAAACCGGCTTCGGGGGTTCGCATTCATCAAATAAGAGGCTCTTATCGACAAAATGAGACCTCGAACGTCTCGATCCGACAAGATTTTGCCCGGGGCATATGCGATGACCAAAAAAATCGATTTCTGGCCCACTGTGCATCGGCGCCGCAAGCGAGTGCTCAGATATTGCTGTGCGCCCCGGTGTGCGGCTCCGCGGCCCGCAAGACACCCGAGTGCCTCGATCTCCCTCGTCGCCCACGATGCACTAGTACCCGGGTTGATCCGCCTCCGCTGCGCCTGACCGTGTCCCCGGCCTCCTGGCCGTTGCACCTCCGCCGCCGGATCAGCACCTCGGGGAGAAGTGGAAAGCATTAGAGCTCTATCCCGAGGTGTACTGGTCCAGGCGGTGGCGAGAGATTATTCGGCTGCGATGGTTTCACCGTCGCATCTTGTTCAACTCCCTGAAATCGAGTTCCATTTTTTGGGACTATCCATACGGGGTTGCTATAATCCGATTCTGAAGGCTTAATGACGCCTCTTCTGAGAAGCTCTTCCACTTGTCTATTCATTCCTTTTCTAAATGGCGGAGGAAGTTTATATTGCCACGCATGTACCGAAACATTATCGATAGCTGGAATCCTATGTTCAATGACCGATGGAGCTTTTCCCGGGTAAGCGAAATCGATTGGCGTAGCGGGACACTAAATTTCCAATTCTGACCCTGTCTCCTGAACTCAAATGTTCTAGTCTCAGTCAATTGATCTTTTCGGACCTTGACAGTACATTTTTCGAGACATTGTAAATTCTTACTTCTTGCATCAAGTCTTCACGGATACCTAATTCATGATTCAAAAATTTCTCATGATTCCAATTAAAAACGGATGGACTCTCAGGCGACACTGTCCTCTCTGCGGATAAACCCGTGACCCTCTCGACCCTTCCTCCATTATTATCGCCTTTAGTTAACCCCGAATCATCATTGATCTCGGAATTTTCCAAAAAATTCATACATTCGACACCTATATTTCTCTCATCTGAAACACCAGAACAACTCCGGAATTATTCAATTTCTCGTGACCCAGAACAACTTCCCCTTGGATATCTCTATATAATAAATCATCGATTCCATCCTTACAAGGTTCACAAATGCCTTCAAACAACATGAAATCTTCACTATTCTCAACATCAAATGGCTGAAGGCACCTTCCACAAATATTTTTGATACAGAATAATCCAAAAACTCCACTTGAGATGATCTCCTTATCTGCTTCTTCATTCGAATCACCCTCTTTATCTCCTCTGGATGTCATGAAAACATCTCTAGGGACTTCGTTGTTACCTACATTTATCTTTCAAAGTTTCTAAATTTTGACCATTATGCTCGGTTTTCACTGATGGATCTGCTGGTATCTCCTCACCAGCGCTTATTATACCATTTATTTCATCGATGAATCTGTCGTACTCCGTGAATCTCCCAACTTTTTCCTCAGACTTGACACAAGAATCCTCAACAACATCAATATCTACGCTTCGATTTTCACCCAAATCATTATCCATAGAATTTTTACTGTGGTCAAACGAAAGTAGTTGGTCTTCCGTTCGTCAGTCATAGTCGTTATCGTTCCCCATTCCGGGTATATTTCCATTCATAGTCATGATTTCATTTGAAATTTTTCTTCCTGGATAATGACCTCTAGCCAAGGAGTCTTTTTCAAGAGATATCAGCTCGTCGTCTTGTTGGATGTGATTTTCTGAGTCATTAATTTCGGCATTAGTTTGCCTGGAAAAATCGCTACCTAATATTCCGGCTTCATGGATTGGGGAATCATTATCCACAACACAAAATACTACTGAATGATCACCAAAATCTAATTCTGTTTCTCCTAATGTTTTAATATGGTCCGGTGAGATCCCTTTCAGAAAAATAGGATTCTCAGTGTCCACATCTGCTCTCATCCGGAGGTAGCTTTCTTTTATTGAATTCGGACCGGCTCCTGTATCTAACATAAAAAAAGTATTCCATCGAAATCAGTCATATCTCGATTGATCGTGGGAGCATAATTTCCTTGACTCAGATGCACGTTCCGGGTAATTATACGCTCGTCTCCCTCGGACTCGGAGTGCTCGGGCGAGGAGTAGCCGGAGTCTCTCTGCTCATGCCCGCCTGAGGGAGACTGGTGCCGTTTCCCAAGATCACTCTACCGGAGCGTACGTTGTTTTGAAATTCGTAGCAATCTCTCCTGTCATGCCCTTGTCTCCCACAATAAAAACAGACGATTGAATCTCCACGGGGTCGTGGGGTTTGATTGATAGGAGGATTTTCTAGTGGACGACCTGTATTATTATCATCATTGTCGATTATCCACTTGGCCAGTGCTCCTGTATTCCCGATATTGTGGATTTGATCTCTGATTACTCCCATAATTATTCCGAAAATCAGGATAATTCATTCGTGCATAGTTAGAATTTCGATTTCTATAGTCCTGGAAGTTCCTTTTCGTGCCCTGATTGTTATTGCGGTAGCCGTGATAACCTTGGTTTGGTCGCGGACCACAATTATCATTCCCGTGAGGATCGAGATTCTGTCTAAACATGTTGGGATTATTGCGAAATCCATAGTTGGAATAATTGGGACCTGTATCGTTGAAAGTGCGGCTGAATCTCTCAGCGGTATCGTTACGTGTTTCTAGAAATAATTTGATGCAATTCATCAAGAAATGGCCAGGTTTTTGGCAAAATTGACAAACAATAGCGGTGTTATTACTTGGAGTCTCAACTGAGTTCACTTTTCTAGTCTCTCGTGATGATCTAGGCTTCAATTCTCCTTCCTTGGGCACTCCCTCAGTATCACTGCAGGCGAATTCGCGTTCAATTTCAAAGGCCGAATCTTGAACTCCCTCGAAATTAGCTGGAGTTCCGATTCCAGCCCGAATTCCTCATCTCAAACCACGTAGAGAGGATTTGAGACAATCTGCAGTGAGTTCTTCGACAAATTGATCAGGATTCTTGATGCGTTTCTCACGAGTCCTAGATTCTAAAATTTCCTTCTCTATTTCACGGAGTCGGTTCAGGCGAATGATCACGGCTTCATTAGGTTTCTGTTTGATTTTTGCAAGGTCACCTGTTCATTCATGATAAGTTTCGGGGGATCTGGAAACATTCTCAAAGAGATTGCTAACCTCATCAATAGTCCTGAACGTACGGCCATTTACGCAGCGCAGAGCTTCGCCGTATGATTTCATTCGTATAAGTTTGGTCAATCCGTCCTCCAAATAATCTGGCAAAATTTCTTCAGCGTCACGACAACCGTCAAAAAATTGGTTGAATCCGATATTCTGACCATTGAATCGGGGAATCAGGTCAAGAGCATCGTTGATGGAGATTCCCCTTACTTCGGAGTTTCCAAATCCATTGAGAGTCATTTTTGCGAACTCACTTGATGAGGATGAGTTGGAATAGCTTAACTCTGATTCAAAATCGAAGAAGGGTTTCTTGAGATCTTCTGAACAATCTTTGGATTTCAAATCGAGTTTCAAATCTCCACTTGCTTTTGGATGCTCTTCGAGAGGAAATTCTTTGTTTACAACAGAAGGATTTGAATGATTTGACAATGCCGGTGAGATCTCACCGTTCACTGGTGGTTGTATGATAATATCCTTCAAGTCTCTAGAGTGGACTGGTTCAGAACGAAAATTTTTGATTTTATCTCGAGCGAACTGGAAAAGATGGAATAAATTGAACCCTTTCTCGCGTAACTGACAAGTAGAGGACCAACCTTGTGGATCACGGATTTGGCCAAAACTCTGGAAATCATCTTGTTTCGGTGAGAAATGAAGATATCCCAGAGGGTTCAGACCAATAGGCCTCCTGTTCCGAGATACAGCTGTGAACATTAGCATTGGCCATGTAGGCTCATGTGAAAGAGTCATATGTATAGGTATGCTAGCAATCCAAATGTTCACAGCTGTATCTCTGAACAGAGGGCCTATCGGTCTAAGCCCTCTGAGATATCTTCATTTCTCATCGAAACAAGATGATTCCCAGAGTTTTGGCCAAATTCGTTATCCACAAGGTTGGTCTCCTACTTGTGAGTGAGCTCCTTCACGTTTTATTGGACTTTGAAATATTCTGTGACCTTTCTCTTTCTGGTATCTTCAGTATTGAGAAGATGAGTGAGTGAGGTTATGAGCTGCTGTGAATCAGCTCCCTCAGCTACCTCGGTGAATGCACTCAAGTTCAAAATTGGATTCTTTAAATGAAAACCTTCATCTCTCGACAATGGAGTACTCGTCGCGCCAGTATCCTTTGAATCTGATTCCCCTGACTCTGATTCCCCGGAATCGGTCCCCTTTCGAATATTCTCAGCGTCCCAATTATCGTTTTTCAGTGGAAAATAGAATTCAAATGGGCGTATAATGTTATCTTTGCGCAATATTCCTCTTGATCGCGGTCTTGCGCAAGTCAAGTTATCGTGAAACGTATTCGGGGATGCCAAGGTATCGATCTCATGATCTCTCCAATTATGAGAATGATCCTTATTGGTGGATCGATGAAGCGGTTCACGAGGACGTGGCTGGATATTAGGTCGAAACTTAGCGTCCAAATGATGTGAATCGAGAGTTTCATTCATCTGGCTCTCGAGATCCTTCAAATCATTTACGAGTCCTGCAATTTCCTGTGGATGGCCACCTGCTGAAGTGGCTAGTCTGTATTCTCGTGATTTGTTCAAAAATTTATTCAAAAGTGTGTTGTCCACGTCAATTTTGGCAAGACGATTCAATCGCGTTGATATCCGCAGACCAGAGATCTTCTTGTCGTTGCTATCGTCTTCCGGCAGATCTGACATTTTCCAAAATTATTCGAGAATTGATAAAATCCCACATCTCCTCAGTTCTCCTTCAGCTTATTTCGTTCCCCGGCCGATTAGCATCGGAGAAGTTTGTCACGAATTAGCTACTATAGAAGGGATGAATAGATTCGCAATGTGGGTTTTCCCCAAGCCCTGTTTTTGAGCCACTAGATTGAATGAGTATACTCCGGGATGGGTAAGGCGAAGAAAGAGTAGAGACGTGGGAATTATTGGTAATAATCAACAACATTTGAATAATTCAACCTTCAAATCAATAATCTATGTTAGTGAATAGGGTTGCATCCGGTGGTTCACTAAAGATGTTAAATAATTATTGATTCGAGAAGTATTATAGAAGTTCGAACAATTCAATTCGTTACAAATGTATTTTCCAAAAAACCAAACGTTATTGGAGTGTCCCAATCAGAAACAAAACGAGACATTAATTGAGTGAATCAGTTGGGATAGATTGAATGAGAAGTATTTCAGAAGCTTCAATCTTTTCATCGAATGGAATAATCGAAATGGCGGAGTTGACTCAAAACCGACCAGAATCTATTCAATCATTCGAACTTGACTCATAAATTATGATAGATTGTTGATTGTTACGGAAATAGTTAGTCTGGATTTGATTCAATAGTTGATAACGATTTGGCAAAGAAAAATCTCTGTGATTTAAACTCGTAACAGTTCGCACTTGCGGTGGTAATTGTGCAATGATGTTTCTATTGTTCACTATCATCGATAATCAAGATCAATGATATTTCGATTCCTAGACTGTTGATACAATATTCGAATGTCATTTATGAAGTTATTTCGAGGCTCGAATCGATGAAAGATGTCTTGGATCGGTGCTTTATAAACAGGCCCTAAGAGCTAGGAGGAGCCTCAAGTATAGGGAGAGGAATGGCGAGGCCTCAACTGTAGAGAGAGATGGGTGGCGGGGCCTCAAGTCACGCCCTTAGATTTTCCAATGGAGTTTCCCAATGGGAGTCCAATCTCAACTATATTCAGTAGTTGATGGTTTGTTCTTGAGGATAGGAACTCGACCAATTGGAGAAACCCTTTGAATAGTATAACAGAATGTATCGTCGTGATTGGGGTGGATTATTCCTTTTTTCCGAATCCAACGGTATAATATTGAAATTGAGCGATAAAATCAATCATCGAGGAAATTTTCGAATATTCTGGGAACCGTTCATTTAATTTGCCTCTACTCAAGTCCAGTTTGTAGCTGAAGACGTGCTTTATCTTGTTCGATGGGGTAAGAAGCCTCTTATATTGATAAGAAAGAATACTCACAGATACGCGAGTCACAATGGTGAAAATAGCTATCGCTAGCTTCGAAAGGATAAAATCGCTTCATCTCAATGAATAACGATGTGATTTCAACGCATCAGGGCTCGTTTCGGAGCTTGATATCCAATCCGCTCGTTTAGATGTTGAAATGAAAGGATTGAGACGGACCCTGTACGGAACTCTGACGGGTGCATTCCCGCGAGTCGATCGGCCTCACTCGTCAAGGGGTTGAAAAGCGATTTCTCGAATTCTATCTGTCAGAATCCAACTGAGTATAACTAGTTTTGTTCGTACTGAACCTATCTAAGTGATGTAATAGCTTGTCTAAGGTCTGGAGGGGATGCGGAGCGTCGGCAAACGATACGGCAGTTGCCCGTATTGAATAAATCTCAAGCGATTTATAACGGGTTGAAAAGCAATTTCTCGAATTTCATCGGTCAGAATCCAACTTTGTATAGCTTGTTTCGTACCTATCGAATCTATCTAAGTGATGGGATACCTAGTTTGGGATTTGGAGGGGATGCAGAGCGTTGGGGAGAGATACGGCAGTTGTCCGTATCGAGTGAGTCTCGAGCGACTTATAAGGGGTTGTCAGTCCGTATCTCGAAGAGGAACTGTTTCAATTGAACTCAGTTCAGCTTGTTTCGAAGGTGTAAAATACAGCTACACTATGGCGTATCGATGAAATATCTACATCCGGTCCACTGAGAATGAATGATGAATTACGCAAGGAAACAGAATTTCCGAGGGTGAAGTCCTTTCGAGTAATACGCGTCAATCAAGTGTCTTTTTCTGAATGATGTTTCTATCAGAACAAAACTTTGCAAGCGTGTTAAGCCATGCAACTAACAAGGGGGCACCTCACCTTTCGGGTCACCGAATCTGACCAAAATTTTCCTACAGGCTTGTACTACCTAGAATATGAAGGATGTCAAGTACTGCTGACAAATGCGCACTCTGGACAGAGATAAAAAATAATCGAGTACCCCATTTTTCATGAGTTTTTGCTATTTTCACCCGTAATTGGCTCCTATTTCATCATCAGTTAACCTCGCTCGACCAAACTCTCCATTGGTGCTGCTAACCTTCCTCCTTATTTGGAGTACATGGAATCTGATTAATCCAAAGCTAGAGGATATATCCTCGAATACCTCTGTCCAGCGATCATCTCGAATCCAAAACATTGCCAATAGAAACTTATTTTGAGGTCAAGCGAGATTCCAACTTACCCTTGGGAATGACCCGCATGCTTTATCAACCGGCATGATAATGGACAAATTGGCCCCTTATATGTCATATGATGATCTGCCAACGATATTGTAACAACAAAATCCAGCATAATATTAGAAACTGAAGGTCAAAGCCGGCAATTTCTATGAAAACTCACTGCAGCAATCTCTCACAAATCTCTCCCTTGTGTTGACACCATATGGACTGACATTCCATTTCTGGGAGTATATACACAGCCGGTGGCTTATTCCTTGTTTATATTTCTATTGCATAATCATAGGTTCCACTAGTATCCGGCAGAAACACATTCGGAATCCAAATCAGAGTTGAGATCTTGAATTGAATTGATGTAACGGGTGAGATAGGCAATAGGCCACATTTCTAAGCTCCCATCGCTTGTTCTCACTGCTTGGCTTGATTCTTACAGAGTCATTCCCTCTTCTATGCAGATGCTATAGAAGTAGTCGAGAACGCATTGGAGAAAGCAACCCACATGCTGCCGAAACCAGGCGGCTTCTGCGCAGTGATTCTGTTGGACGTGAAAGATGCCTCCAACTTCGCTAGTTGGGGACGGATCTACGAGGCGCTTCGAGGGAGAGTACCGGAATACCTCCTGACCGTTGTCAGCGACTACCTTCGTGACAGGGAGGTGGTGGTTGACACGGACACGGGCAGGAAGGAGATTGAGCTGTCGGCCGGAGTGGCGCAAGACTCCGTTTCGGGGCCGTTCGATTGGAACGTGCAATACGACGGCGTCCTCAATCTGGACCTCCCCGGCGATGCAACACTGGCATCAAGATTTTATGATAGAATACTGTCAATACTCATCTGAATATGAACATAGAAGATATTGGTCTCAATACTTGTAATAAGAGAAGTTGCTGTCAAGTACTGCTTCAGCAATATCTGACAGCAACTGGTGAGCCTGTCTAGCTGTACCTCATGATAGTTGTGGGAAAATCTGAGGAAATTAGTGTCGATGGATCTAAGGAAATTAGTGTCGATGGATCACGATTTCATCCACCTGAATCTGGTATTTGTTCATTCTCTTGCATTTTTGTTCATTCATAAGAAGCTGTTGATCTTCATCATACTTTGACGAGCGATATCTCGGTGCAAGATTTTCCTCCCACGTTTAGAGGCATTTCAGATAATCCCTCCAGTTCTAAATTGATTCTTCCACCCTCAGAATGAATCAAATCTGAACTGTACACAAATTTGAAGTTGATTGAGAACATATTGATTCGAACCTCCTTAGGTAATGGTGTGGACACTGCGCATGCGCGCGCATCCATGTTATATTTCAGGCTTCACGAGTGCTCGGTGTGTCTTTACGTGGCTACTCATCACCAATTCAGATAAGATATATTCTAGAAGTCGAGGGAATCAACTTGGAACTGGAGGAATCATCTGGAATGCCTCTCAACGCGGGAAGGAAATCTTGCGCCGAGATATCGCCTGTTGGAGTATAATAAAGATCAACAGCTTTTTATGAATGGACAAAAATGCAAGAGAATGAGCAAATATTAGATTCAGGTAGAGGAGATTCAGATCTATCGACATTGATTTTCTCAGATTTTTTCTAATCACTCTTCTTCCACAACTTCCATGAGGTACAGCTAGACAGGCTCACCAGTTGCTGTCAGACATTGCTAAGGCAGTACTTGACAGCAACTTCTCTCATCACGAGTCTTGAAACCAACATGTTCTATGTTCATATTCGGATGAGTCTTGACAGTATTCTATTATCAAATCTCGATGAATTCCATTGTACTAGGACTCCAAATACTTTGTGTGGATTTCTATTTTTGTGTTTCAGGTTTCAGCATGATCATCCAAGATTGGGAGAATTGATGGATGAAAGAGGTAATGACTTCTTTCTACGAAGCTGGTTTCCCCATCATCAGAACCCAAGAATTTGTGAGAATTGAGCCAAGCAGTAAGGACAAGCGATGGAAGCTCGGAAATGTGGCCTATTACCTATCTCACCCGTTACATCAATTCAGTTCATGATCTCAACTCTGATTTGGATTCCGATACTGTTCCTGCCGGATACTAGTAGAACCTATGATTATGCAATAGAAATATATACAGGACATAAGCCACCGGCTGTGTATCTACTTCCAGAAATGGGATGTCAGTCCATATGGTGTCAACACAAGTGAGAGATTTGTGAAAGATTGCTGCAGTGAGTTTTCATAGAAATTGCCGGCTTTGACTTCCAGTTTCTAATATTATGCTGGATTTTGTTACTACAATGTCGTTGGCAAATCATCATATGACATATTAGGGGCCAATTTGTCTATTATCATGCCGGTCGATACAGCATGCAGGTCATTCCCAAGGGTAAGTTGGAATATCGATTGCCGTCAAAGTAAGTTTCCATTGGCAATGTTTTGGATTCGAGATGATCGCTGGACAGAGGTATTGGAGGCAATATTCTCCAGCTCTGGATTGATCAGATCTCATGTATTCCAAATGTAAAGTAAGGTTAGCAGCACCAATGGGGAGTTTGGTCGAGCGAGATCAACTGATGATGGAATGGGGCCAATTATGGGTGGGAATAGCCAAAACTCATAAGAAATGGGATACTCCATTATTTTCTAACTCTGTCCGGAGTGCGCATTCGTCAGCAGTATTTCGCATTCTTCATATTCTAGGTAGTACAAGCCTGTGGAAAAATTTTGATCATATTTAGTGACCCGAAAGGTGTCGTGCCCCTTTGAAAATGATGAAAATGAATCGTTAGGAGATCCATCCATTTTCTCCTGTCGGTAAAGTTGAAATCATGGAGTCGCACTGGAGTCCAACGGACAAATGCTCCCAAAAATTGAACGTACCTCCACAAATATTGCTCCGACCGTAATAAAACTCATCAATTGTCTTCATCAACGTCTAACCCCACTTTTAATGCCCAAACGAGATGAGCGCAGACGATATCTCTCGAGTACGGTGGGAATCCTCTATTGAAAACGAGTTTATTGGTTAGCGAAAAATCGCATCTTCCTCGATAAAAATTGAATGACGAAACTAATTCAACTCCGAACGTTCCTAAATATTTCAGTTACGTAGGTTGAGACGTCATTCATCGAACGGAACACATGGCGCGCGATTCTTTCCAATCGATATGACACAGTAAGTAAATCCTGGAGCACCCGCGAGAAAAATACGGATTTTTTCCTAGCTAAAACTCATCGTGAAATTTCATCGCGCGGATCGGGAATGGCGCTTACAATCGCGGGATCACCTCTCCTAGTGATAATACAAAAGTGGTACTCACCTAGAGTCGATTTCCCAGATGATATTAGAGGGGTTCCACGTGAAATTTATAACTTTTCTGCAACTATTTTTTAAAAATTCCCGAATTCTTTCGGTTCGGGATGTTGGAAGAGGATTTAAGAAATTTTTTCTGGGCCGAAAAAATTTTTTTTGCTATTGCTAGGCCTATATTGGTGATTTAACCTAATAATCTCAAACGATTGGGAAAACGAAAACTGTCCTCGTATTTTGCTCATAGCTTTGAAACGGTTCGACCAATCTCGACGATCGAAAGAGCACTGGGTGGGTAATTGGAAAAACTATC
>JAPYYZ010003908.1:0-12691 GCA_030522705.1 Eretmocerus eremicus
GACTCATGACATGGATATCAACAATAACTATCTTACCTCATATTTCTGAATACTGGTAGAGAAAAAATATCACACTTTTTTCATGTGATGATTATTGAAAATGTGACACTCCTTTGATTAAAAAAACCGTAATCAAGATATACCCGATATGAAGAGCGTACATTAAAGTCAACTTTCAATTCGATGATTCTTTATAACTCCTGAAAATTTCATGAGGATCGGCCGGACCGTTCAAAAGTTATCGTGGATGATGGAAAACAACACATACACACGGAGGAAAGATCGGAGAGAATGCTATGAAGTAATTTTATGGAGGGCGGTCGATGAAATTTCTGACATACAGTCGATAGGTCTATTGACTGTACGTCACTTATTTTACCCACGACCCTTCATAAAATTACACCTTAGATTCTTTTCCACACTTTTCCCGTGTCGGTATGAGTCTGTTAATATATGTCGTTTTCTATTGTTCACCATAACTACTATACGGTCCGACTAATGCTTGAAGAATTGGTACATGTTTTGACTTGATTTTTTGATCCTGTGAGTATCGTCTTTTTAAGAATTTTTATATGATAAAAATGTGATATTTTTCCTCATCAGCATTTAAAAATACAGAGAAGCTGATAATGACACATTTTGATATTCTGATTTCGATTGGTAGATGCGGATCCTTCATCCAAGCCCTCGCTATTTTTTTCAACCAATAAATTCTTGTGACTTTCCGAATTCTTTCTCGAATTGTTGTTAAAGGCAATTGTTGGGAAAGTTATAGTTTGGGAACGCATATAGGATTTGAGGCATATAAAAAGAAATGAAATACTGACGTAAGATACCGGTTTGGGGAAGCATTCTGCTAATCTCATTTAGCAGCGGATTTCTGTAAAATCTCAGGCTCTTCAATAATCTCGATGATTCTGGATTCGCGAATACGGGATAAAATGCCGCGAAAAACGAATTCGGGTCTCATTTCATCATACCGCGAATACGGAAATTGCGAAAACTGAATTTTGTAGCACGAATCAATCATGACTCTGAAATGACTTTAAAAAACTTCATAAGGAAAAGATCATAGGATACGTGCTTCTTATCTTAACAGGGAAATGCAGCCACAATATTGCACGTTTTCCTCCTGAGCTCACTGTCGAAATCATAGCTTACTGGGGTATGTGATGAATTGGAAAGTTGGCTAGACTGCTTTTCTTTCTAACCTTTGCAGGGCATGCTATCATAATCATTGTAATTGTAGAGAATGACAAAGGATATTTGAATCCAGAAAAAATTGTACATGGATTACTCTTGCAAATGACATATGAAAACGCCAGATTAAAGATCGGCGGCAGTTAATCTCATTTCAAGTTTTTCATTTTCTGAACTACAAGGAAGATTGTTGTAGTCCATTGGTGTTGATGTAAATATCAAGAAAAATGGAATGATATCGGGAAAAATTGCGAAATAACCCCGATCGACAGCGCGTTTCCATAACTCCGAAGATTCTCCATCTCCCAGCCTAAACGGATTCAGGTAAAATGGATCAACTCGTTCATGCTCAAAAGATTTTCACAGATGACTTGAATTTTCATCTCTCCACAGCTACAATCTTCTTCTATGGGAGCATCTTCAGTATTCCTTGTCATTTCGAAAGTATGTCAAAAAGCCTCGAAAAGATTCATTGAATACTGAAAAATGTACTTTCATTAGCTCTGGACGGAACTCGTCGAGGTAGGTCAAAGACAAAAAACTAGTCGTGGATGAGTTGGAGATCCGTGAGTATAGAGCAAATGAATCATAAACTTCAATTTATATCTCCGATAATCATTTTTTTCGAAATACCGCAAGGTATCACTCGTGAATCAATTCACCATAAAATATGACAATCGACATCATTTCTGATGTTAATTAAAAACTCCGTAAACGGTATTCGTAACTGAAATCTGATACTCAGCCCACCGTCCTAATCCGCGGAAGAAAGATTCCAAGTTTTACATCCTCGGATGATCAAGTAGAAGTCAAGAACTTACCGAGCCCAGAGACAACCGTACAGTAAACCAAATAAAGAAATACTCCAGTCTTCATAGTTCTTGTCAAACTGAACGGAAAACTGATATCATCTTCTCATTATGAATCCTTTTCCTTCATAGCCAAATGTAAATTTGAATGTCAAATCAACTTTTGTATCTAGATCTAAAAACGAAATCATTTCATAGTGTCACGTAAGCCAAGTTAAGATTCCCATTGAAAGAGATCTCGCAGTAACTACCTAAGAGTCATCGGGCAGATAAGATATAACTGAGCTAAATGACTACTTGCTGATTTTGGTCACAAGCCTCTTGATGACTGTGAGACTTGAAGATATGTATGGTCACCAAAGGCGCTTCATGCGAAAACTATGCTGAATGTCTAATCATAGACTATGCGAAACCTTGAAGACTTGAGGAAACATTCTACGCAAATGTGGTTCCTTTTCCCTGATTAATTCTTCCATTCGTTATCAGCTTGGCTTATTCAAGCTGGTCAAATATCGTGAGATCATTGATTTGCAATCGCTCATTCAACACACTTTATGGATTTTCCAATTTAACAAAACCCGTGTACCAGATGGCAATGAAAATGTCAAGTTTGTTCCACCAGTGCATCCACAATATAATCCTCAATAGCGAGAAGTGATTTTTTGTAACCCATCCGTTGTTAGATGTTTTGGAGGGAAATCCTTGCGAAATAATGTACTTGAGCTTCGGAATTAGTTGAATAAAGAGCGTGGATTCAATGCTTTCACAGAAAAGTCACCGCTCAATATTTGGAATTTCAAGAAGGACAGGAAGAGCGATCTCTGTGCATACCACATGCTTCGTCTTGTGCGTCGACCTCTCAAACTTTATTTTTTTCCTTCTGTCACAAATGAGATCATGTGAACAAACCGTGTTTCCGAGATTCTATCACGCCGAGACGCATGGAATAGTTTGCGCAGAAGTTTACGATGAATGATACCGCCTTGATTGCGAGATGTATTTGTGTATTCAGCGCCAAAAGTGGCAAATATTTTGCAGATCACACCGAACGATCATCTTTTCTCGAGTCATTGGCCTGCTTTGAGAACCGAATTATAATCCTCCAGCAAAGTTCATTGCCCGATCTCACATTGAACACTTATATGTGATCAAAATCGAAGCCAATCGATTCAATAAAAACTACCGTGCAAGCACAGGATGATTCACCTTAGAGTCTCAAAATTCGAGGATCACATAGAACTATGTCACCATTTCTATCTATCAAGTTAGTTGATCAAATTTCATCTTTCGCAATTATTACTAAATCGATCCCTAAAAATCGCTATAAGTAGTAGATTCAGGAACATCGTAACAACGATCATACTGGATCATTTTCGTTCGGCTCAAGCACTTGTCTAGTCTTGTCAACCATGGTTGCGAGATGGCACTGAAAGATTTTGATAGAGAGATTTCGTTTGATTCTTTCCAATCCAGGTTACATAGTCAGTGAATCTGCTCATGAACTTTGGCTCGTCCAGACCGATTTTGAATTTGAATGAAATTCGAGAAGAGCAAAAGGTATATACATCCACCATTTTTAGTCATAGTCAAGCCAATGTTATGATAGAACAAAAATGTTGATCTTAGAGACCCCAAAGCGAATTCTTGGTCTAAGTTCATATAAATGTCTTCGATGTTGTCATTAAGAAATTGTCCACGTCCAAAAAACTTCGGATGATTCTGACATTTTGACTCCGTCAACAGCACTGCAGCTGAGAGAATGGATTTGAAGAACACCGCCACGTGACTCAGGTCATGGGTTCATAACTCAAGTACATGAGTTGACAACTTCTGCACCTATGATAGCGTTGAAGATATTACATCAGTTCTGCCAGATGTGTAGAGTTCTGGAAAAACGGCCACAGTCAAGGACCTTAATATGTTTATCACTGCCTCCAACCTTCTCATCACTGTCCCGTGATCGTCCAATTCTATCGTATTTACCTTCGTCACGATGCTCAGTAATGAGCACTCTCCTATATATACTCGCTTCACAAGAGAGTTCATTACTTTAGCATTCATTCCGGAGGTTTTACATTTACTGACACTACTGGGCAGCCTTTTCATGAGCGCTACGGCCTCGTGAAACAATTCCTCATCTTTGTTGCGAAGGCCTGGGCTTTGGAAAGCCGATTAAATGCATCGCCAGAGATGAGATCATCACTCCTCAAGTAAATTGATCCCGCCACCCCGCGTAGCTCAGTGGATGGAATGCTTTCCCAGTATGAAAGGAGTTGGGAGATCGAGAGCCAAGGGAGTTTTTTCTTATCTGTTCTTTCCCTCAGCGAATGCTTCGAACAGTGTATGTGATGAAATCTCACTTAAAACGACGAAAATTGGACGTTTTCGGATTGAATTTTCGAAAGGCTGCCATAATAACGCTTGAAAGTCATTGGTGATCCCATCATAGCTGGTAATGATTTTCAGTGTATCCCGCATAGCTTATGATATCATCCAAATAAAATGATTCCTCCATACCCCCGCTGACCCTCTACATCTCCCGACAAATCGTGCCAATCGAAATGACCCGTTTCACACGAATAGAATCCGCCACGACTATTCAACCTCGCACCTCACCCATCGTCCCACCACCAGCGATGCAGTCCTCGCAAAAGACACGTCGCGGCCACGGCTCGCCAGTATCTATATACAGTCACAGGGCGCAGATAGTCCAAAGTCGGTGTCCGCTCACGGCCAACTTGAAATTCCCATCAACAAATTCCAAGTTGCCGTCTATACGTCTCCCGAGCTCTCGCGTCTCGTCTCCTCGGCTGCGCTTCGGACTCTCCGCTGCACGCTTAGTTTGCTCGGCGGTCGCGCGCATCTCTTGCGGCGGCGGCGGGGGTGCTCTTGCAGTTGGCGCTCGGCCACTCTCGGCCCGTGGACCATATCCCTATCTCTCGTGCTCCGCGACGAATTGTCCAGTCGGCGAACTAGCCCTTGCCCCGCCCCCGAGGCGCAACTTCTGTTATTATAAGTTAACCCTCGAGCGCGCTGCCTCGGACGCAGATTATGGCCAGGGGCCAGCAGGAGAGATCTCCTAGAGAGTAACGCTGGAGGCGCACAAGTTCGGCGCTGCCTCGTTTGGATGTGTAAGGAGGCGGCCGGGCGGCACGTTGCTCGAGAAGAATAACACGTTCCGCCTCTCGAGCGACGCTCCGGACTTTGCATGTTTCCCGCAGTGGTTACCGTGATAAGTACACTCGTACGAGGGTCACTACAATGTACATATCGGCTACTCGAGGAATCGAGAGGATTCGTTGTAAAGGAGCGAGGGTTACGTGTTGAGGAGAAAAGTTTGAGATACGAAGGAAGGAGGATACAATTGGGTATGCGAGTGGGGGCTACTAGATCGATTGGAGGGTCAAGTTTTTTATCCATGGTGAATTTTCGGAATTTATATTTTGTAGCTATTTGAATTGACTAGGGATGAGTATTGGAAGGAATTGAGATCATTCTCGTCATGGTATCTCAATTGAATATATATTTCTCCATTTCCGAGAATAAAATCTTGATATTGATATAGCATATCTAGAGAATTCCGTAGATCAATATATCTTATACTCTCGAGTTACGAGCACAATGCATCACATGCGGGAACGAGTAAAGATCTTTTGTCAAGTTTATCCACGTGGCTGAAGACTCTATTACTTCACTCTGTCTATGGAATCATGCGAACTGATGCAAATGTTCTATTTGAATATCTATTTCGATTTCTAGAGTTCTTAAACCGGTGACGGAAATTCTGAATATCAGGGATTCCTTTACAGCAAGAAATTCTATGAGGAATCACTATATTAGCTGTAGATTGCTAGTAACGGCAGACATACTTTTGTCAAATCCAATATTGACACTCCAGTTTTTGTAGTACTTGAATATGATTCATATCGACGATGTAAGTCTGCAATATCAATTTTTCTTTTCATCATTTGATATCTATCACAGACTAGTCACTCAATTACGTAAGAAAAAAGGGTTATACAGCGGATATATGATGATCGAAATAATTAAATCACTGCTAAATTTCCCAATCGTCTTATTTCCTGTCTCCTGCGAGAGGCATAGAGATAATATTGCTTATCGTGATGAATAGCGATTCAGGTATTGACGAGGTATTCAGCTTGGAAAAATTGAAATGGGATGGCAGGGTCAAAAATGAGAGAGACAAAACTGTCAAGGTCTTAGAGGATATGAAGTCCTTAATAATGCCTAAATACTCAATAGTGCCATATCAGTCGTAGTTGACAAAGCCGTAGCTCAGGAGCTCAATTTTGACTATGGACCCAATCCATCGATCCAGGTCAAAAATCCGAAAAAATACCGTTCACAACCATGTATGCAGCACAAAATCCATGGAACTCCACTTCAGTACTTCTACTTTTTCCCCAAAATAAAGGAGCCATCATTTTAATCACTTTCAAAGAGCGTCCTCATAGCAAACGTTCACAGTGTTTGTTTCCGAATATGAATATTACCACAGACGCACCAAGCACCTGGGCGAATCCATATTCCCATCCGCTCGCGCGGAGGATATCGCAGCCGGACAAGTGCGCTTTTTCAATTTCATAAGGTGCACTTGGTATCCGATAACCTCTGGCCGCGTGCGCAACTGGAAAAAAAGGACCAAGACTGCTAAACTCTCCAACGAATTCATCCGCTCGAAAACGATCGCGCTCTCGTTCCGAGCTCTTTGAAAGAGTAAACCGTGCCGTGCAAAAAAGAGGATCTCCGAACGCCAGAAAGAGAGAGAGATAGAGGCGCAGAGCGGTGGGAGCAAAAGGTAAAGAGACGTAAAGGGCGCAGCGCGATAGAGATTTCCGCTTTCGGCGAGAGCCGCCGCCGCGCGATAACCCGCGGAAGTCAACATTTCCCCACCAAATTTCGCGCTCGAGCGTCGCCATCCACGCAGAGAGGAACAACATCAACTCGACCAGAGCACAATTTAGAGTATAGGAAACGACGCGTGCACCGCTTGGTAAAAGAGATACGTTCGCTCGCTGAGAAAGAATGCGAGCGCAAAACGGTTTTTGCGCGTGTATACGGGGCTACCGCGGAAGGAGCAGAGCCGCTGCGGTTCGCGGGAAAAGGAAGAAAATGAGAGATGGAGAGAAGTGGTGGAGGAGGGCGCGCCGCGACAGCTTTACGAGGGCAGAAAGTTTCTCTCAGGCGACATAAAGCAAGCGCGTCGCGCAAAATAACTTACAATCAGCCGGAGCTACGTCTAACCCCTTCCTCGGGCGCGATTATTATGCTCGCGCGCTCATATAAAGCACGGGCTTGAATTTTTGGACGTCGCGAGCATATTATGGGCGGATTGCTGTTTGGCCGTACATTGGCCGCGATACGGTCTTCGATTTGTGGTGGACTCGCGCCGTGCAGCTTATTGCAGTCAGACGAAAAGCGACGATTAGCGTCACTGGCGTGCTGAGCTCTTTGTATTTGCGGGATGATGTATCACGTGTCATCTGAAATGTAATATTGAACCTCGACTAAGCACTTTTTGCAGGGGGTATGGGGAGATGGTCAAAACAAAGAGTAGTTTTTGGAATGGTCGAAAACAATTTCATAATGGATTTTCAATTCATCTGCACCAAATGAAGTTGGTGATTATGTTTACCGCAGTGAAATGTTATCAATCGTAGATCCATTGGATTTGTTACATTTACACGGTGACATATTTTCTAATCTATCGGGAGCTAGAGTTGGCTAGAGTTTTCTGCCATTAAGCTGCGTCTGACCATAATGTCTGTTACTACTTACCAGAATAACTCTTTTTGAGAGCATGTAGCAAAATCACTCTCTGCGATGAGATATTAGATCGGCATTGTACTTCTTGAATTTTCACCGTTGATCTCGATCAAAACAGCCGCTGTATACTACAGACTCTAAGAATTCAATCATTCGCAGTGTGGATTCTACAATTCAAATATCCTTGATTTTCTTGTGTAGGATCTTGTTTGCAATATATTCTTATCAATCCAACTATCATTCCCAACATCAATTCAAGGCTAAGGCTGTAACAAAACAAATTTCAGCCAAGCAACGTTTCACGATAAAGGACCCCGCACAAAACATATGGGTTTTGTGTACGGGTTTTGTACCAATTTTGATGAGACTCGAGGATGTAATAGATTGAAATGCGCTGATCAAAAGTCTCAATGCTCGCTAAGCGATCAAATGGACAGATTTTGAGATATTTTCACAAGAATAAGCTGGATTTCGGGTGTTAGGGCCATTTGTTTTAAAATGATTTCGAACACTTTTCGTGGCAACGATCATCTCGATAGGATTGATATCGCGGGAGCCAGAGCTTCCGTGGATTTGCAATCACAGGAATCAGAGGGTGATCAAGATGCTCTGCTTTGTTCGCGGCTGCTAGGATATCATCGCATTATTCTCCAGATTCAATGAATAATGAATACGAGCCACACGAGGCAGGTCTGCAGGATTGCATGTGACTCTTTCGGCCGCGAAATATTTCTGTTATGCAATATCTCGATCGATCATATGCTCCTCGATCAGGTGTGCATCATTTATTCGTAATGGTTGGGGAGAATTGAACTGACATCACTCAGAATCCTACGATGTAGAGGACCTGCTCCGAAAATCGCGATCGTCTCACCATTTCGACGAAGTATACATTCTTTACAGTCTTTTGTATATCTACCCAACATTAACTCTGAATTCTTCGTGATTAAGAGTATCCCACCGAGTATCCCGTCGTGATACAGAGGATCCCCTGATACCTTCTCAATGTGCTCTAGAACTTCCAAGGTTCCGTGGCTCAATCTTCTGGTTCTATGGGTGCAGTTACATACCCTTCTTTATGTCGGTGGACGGGGCCTGTCTGGCTTTGCAGCTTCCATTTTGGAGAGACATCTTTATCGCTTCGAGAAATATGAGCGCAACTACATCCTTGCCATCTGCAAAGTAACTGGCTTACCGTGCTAGAAATGGGAATATGTACGCGATTAATTCATTACTTTCATCCTGGTAATCTCCCCCGAACCTGGCACGCCTCCATAATCTTATAATTATTCCCAATGCAGCTCTGACTGCTCTAATTATCTCGATGATTTCCAAAATGTTCAGATTTGTCCCCGATGAAGAAACTCAAAGTCGAGAAAATCTGTTGACTCTCAACGTTTCACAGCTCGCCAAACTTTTCTCTTGGACCAACGCACCTTTGCTTTTTGGGATTCTTGCCACACTAACAAGCTTCAGAAGTGCGAAGAACTCGCTGAAAATCCACCCGTAGATAGTTTACTATCATACAATTTGAAAAAAAAATAGGAGAAAAAATAGGGGAAAAAATTATTTTTTTTATTTTTGCGTCAAAAAAGATATTTGACAAGACATAATTTTCGTGTATTCTAAACTATAAGACCATGTGGGGGGCCCAAAGAAGTTCTTATGAACATCAATTTGATGAATTTATCGCAGCCCCCTCGCAAACGTGTCTTTACTTTCGATGCTCGAACAGCGTCGCACGTGAATACGCGTTTGTGAGGGGTTAGCGATAAAATAAATTAGTGAAATAATCGCATTCGTTCGCAAAAACACGTTTCTGCACCACAACGTACAAACTACTATTCGGAACCATCTTTCAAACGCTTTCTGGAAAGTTGGAATCGGTCCAGGTCATCAAAAGTTGTCAGCAAAATACGGAAGGAAGGTCTCTACTTTTGATTTTCTAGTAAAATCACTCGTGTGGGGCCTGAGCTTTTGGCCTGGCTTATCTGAATAAGCTAAGAAAATGTTGTCCCTAAAGACTGTGCGAATGTTAATTTTCCAATATTCCAAAGTGGAGGAAGAATGGGATCTCAGGAGATATTGTAGTAGACAATTTTCCCAGATCCCGGCCTCACAGGGTCCCATGGGATCACAAGAAATTTTTTCAGAAGGGTTCTACACCAAAAAAATCACTTAATTCGAAATTTCTTGTCAATATTTGTGATTAAAAAAAACTCAATCTTGCGATCACGCTACAACAGCAAAATGAAGACGTCGACAAAGTGTTGACGAAAAAATAGATGCTCGACTAGAATCCTTCAAGAATAGTTCGACTCTTCTCGTCTTTCGATTGCAAGTATTGGAACAGTGTCAGTATCCTTGTTATCACTTTTGCAATTTCCCTCTCATCAGAACTACTACTGCTCATAGCGCATAATCCATGAACGCGTACATTTTTGCTTCAAAATCGTATCCTCTATTCCATAGACGCGTCAGTCGGCAAACCACGAATACTATAAAACAGCCCGTTGAAAGAGTTAGGAACTACGGGGATCCTAGAGTGTCAGCAAAACAAAGCATTCGCGCAAACTGAGTATCGTCGTAGCCTTCGCGTCGGCGTCACTCACGGGTACATACTTTATAGTACGAAACAATATTGGAAATGAATCGATAACTCGATTAAAGCCGGTAGTGGGGGTGGCAAACAGCGCCCATCGGGAATTGGTCCGGCTAATCAATTCACACCCAACAGAAAGACAGCCACCTCCAGCTCTCTCGGTGACTTCTCACTCCGTATAGGCTCTTCTCGCCAAGTATACACCGGTTTCCTGTGAATACAAGCCTGGCAAGCTCGCGTATGCGCATAACAATGCGGCCCGTAAAGCAAAGTATCGGGGGCCGATTTCATTAACTTACCCGCGCATGCGTGACTCCTGGAGAGACGCGCCAATTACGGATCTCGAGGGCTATACACCGCTGACCGAGAGATGCTGCTACCACATTTAGCACGCCTTAAGTCTTGCCGGGCGAGTTGTATAAGGGCGCGAGTATATGAGAGTGGCTCGTTATCCCCGATGCGGCGAGAGAGCAGGCACTTTATTGCGAATTTGTGTGTCGAACGGTAATGCTATCGCGACCGCGTATTTCACGAGCTTGAGAGCGCGGTAGCTGTAGGTAGCAGCAGCTGTTCATTCAAGAGCAAGAATCGGCGAGAAGCCGAGTATGCGCTTCTGCTGTATCTGGATCGAGTATCAGGAAAAATGCGATCGCATTAGCGGATCGAGAAAGTGTCTTTCTCCGGCGTGAATCAAATTCTGTTGATGATGAGACTTATGATTGATATTCCTTCATGTATAGATTGAAAGATGAGATTCTGAATTTGAAGTAATGGAGTTTACTCCATCATTGCATATTCTCAAAATATTGAACACATCATCACGGTAGGAGTTGTAAGCCTGGGGTGAAATGTACACGCGGGAGTGAGTTGTACTAAAGAAAGTTATAAAACTTTCTGGTTTGCAACTTGGTTGGCCTTGACAACCTGAATGTGCAGTCATGGTAGAGATGCTTTGGATTCAATACCATGTCATAAGCGTGCATGGATGACGAAAGTTGTTCCCATTCTTCTTGGATATGATTTCTGCCTAGGAATACATGGAGAAACATGGACCAATAGGTTCTAGGATCAAAACCTTGCCAGCTCCATGGGAGTGTCATGTTCTCTTTGTAGTTTGTAGGCAAACTCTCTTTTCTTACCTACCAAAAAGACCATCGAGTCCACTCACTGATCGATTCCAAAGTTATCAACTGTCCTATCACGTCACTTTGGTCAATGAGAGGAGAGGAATTCTCGGCAAACTACAAAATGCACATGACGCCTTCGAGGAATTGGCAAGGTTTTTACCCTAGAAACTATTTGTTCATGTCTCTCCATGTATATTCCTAGGTATATCATGCAACGAACTGGAATTTCAAGAAATGGACTTACGTCACTTCGGTCGGGAATCCTCCAATTGTTGAAACCACCCCGATAGTGAGCTATCCAACCAGCAGTTTTGAAATTCCTAATAAGTGTTTCTTCGGATACGTTTTTTAAATATTTTGTGCATGATTCGTGCGAGATGTGTAATATGCTCACTTGAGCCAGAATTTATACTATACCTATTACCTCGCCTATTACCTACTCTCTAGTCTCTAAATTCCTTCGAGTGACTAGGGGTGAAAAGTCACTCGCTTCGAGTGAAAAGTCACTCGAAGGAATTTAGAGAGTAACTCTCTTCGAGTCATTTTCATCACTCGAAGCTTGAGTCAACGGTCAAACTACTCGCTTTCGAGTGAAAATTGTCACCAAATACTCGATATCGAGGCACTTTTATCGGCTTTATCGACCGAGTCCACTAAATAACTCAAGATCGAGTGATTTGAGTCGCTGTAACCTCCCGACTCAGAATCTCAACATTCACCACACCTCAATCAATGATACATTTGTAAGGGAAATTTTAGGGCATTTCCTCATTCAAACAAAAGTCTACCGTGATTTTTCCTAACCACTGTGATGAATGAATAAAAAAATTTGGAATCCCAATAACGCCTTCTAATAAAGGATTCTGGTATTTGCAATAAACAATAAAGTTTGTTCAATTTTCATTTGGAGAAGGTTCCACATTCACTCATAATTTTCTAGTTATCAGTTGAAAACAATTGAAAATGAGTCAACTTTTTAAAAAAGAATTGGCTTCTCACATGTCGTACGATGAAAAATATATAATAACATTCAACATATTCATAAAATCGAACGTCCGCACTTGTCAAAAAAGGGTATAGCCGGGTAAGATGGTGAAAATTGCCCACGAGCCGATCTGGATAAAAAAAATACCATTCGATAGGGTATGCTGAGGGGATGTTTTCCA
>JAPYYZ010003909.1:0-11125 GCA_030522705.1 Eretmocerus eremicus
AACGAAACTGGCTTTCGTGTCGCATCTTGCTCTGCAGCTCGCTCGCTCGCCTCGTTCCCTCTCCTTTGCGCGAGACACGGAATCGAACATGGCGGGAGAGAGGAGCTGCCGTATGTTTACGCTGGCCGACGCTGCGAGCAGCCCGCGCCCGTCGACGCAAAGGCGCAGCAGTCGCGTCGCGAAACTCGATGGTGCATCATCGCCGAGAGCAAAGCTCCCCGAGCCCCGAGCGCTGCGCCCACCCCACGCTCTCTCGCCGTCGCGGATACGAGATCTAACGACGTCGCCGCGATTACTGCGCGTGCGCCACAGCCAGTGCAGCTTGCGAGTGTGTCTCGTGCGTGTGTATATACCTGTGCGCCCGCGAGCCGTTGCTCACCACGTTGTCGCCCCGAGAGAGAGAGAGATTCGCAGAGCGACGCGAGCGCCTCCGCGAATTTCACGTACAACGAGCATATACTGCATATAGGATAGGATAAGCGGCGATATGGAGGAGGAGGTCGATCAGCAGCCGCCGCCGGAGAGGATGCAGCAGGAGGCGGCCGACGACGACGGCTCGGCCCCGTCGGCGCCGCCGAGGCTCAGCGAGGCCGAGAGCCGACAGCTGCAGGAGCAGGCCGCGCTCGTGGTCGACGCCCAGCTCAGGGCCATGGCCGTGTCGAGGACACCCGGGCCCCAGGGCGGCTCGACGCCCTCGCCCCTGCCGGGAAGCAGACGCAGCGCCGGGCCCGCCTCCACGGCCACGTCGACCGGCACGCGATCTGCCGGCGAGAGCGTCGACGACCACTGCGTCAACGACGTAAGTTCCCCCCGATTTTCTTCGAAAGCTCTCCCGCTTTCACGAATCTATCCCCGTTCGCTGTGTGCGAGCGCGCAGCTTGCAAGCTCACTCGCGCTTCGATTATGGTTAGGCCGCCCGACAGCGGGATGATACGTTCTCGCGATCTACTTCGATCCGCGAATCTCGACTTCTCAGAAACTTATAATTTTGGAGAAAAGTTTGCAATCGAATCATTCGGCGAATTGGAACGAACCCTTCATCGAGTTTTAAACTTTTTTTTCGCATAACCTTGATAGTACTCAAATGGTCCTATTTTTTTTTCATAAGTCGTTGACAGGGGCTAATTAATATTTGAAGCAATGATTATTTAATCGGGAAACTCTATCCCGATAACGCGTTCTTATTGGGCATGAAAAAAAATTCGAACCATCTGAAATTTTGTTGGAATGTTGTTGAGGCACAACAAATTAGCACAAATTTTAATCGAACCTCGCAAAATGGTCAGACATGTGGTTACGAAATATTTTGCGAGCGAACGACAGCACCTTTTGGAAGAATATTTAGAATACCAAAATCAGAGGCTTATTGCGGTTTGATGGACGCTTCTCGGAGCGAAGCGTTGATGTGCACAAACGAGAAAAACAAGCAACCGACGAATTCCATCACTGTATGCAACGACAATATACCTACAGACGCCCGGCGCACGTTTGCTCCGATTTTTTTCCGAGCTCGCAGGCTCGCAGACCGCGCCGCACGTGCTACTCCGTTCCTGTTTACTTGTCTTGTCGGAAGCTCGAATAATGTTTCGCTTCGATATTTTGTGTATGTACGCAAACCAACTTGCTGTCTGATATCGATTGTTTTATCGTGTATTATGAAATTCTCGCCACAATCAAGCTGACCGAACATCCGACTTGATAGATTCGATGTGGAGTAGTATACATTCTGAATCGTTCTGAATTGGACGCTACAAAGATCTTTTGGTGACAGTGCTCACTCTTTTGTTGAATTCTCTGCATGGTCCTTCTCTGACATCTTGATTCGAGTCTTGATTCGCCTACTTTTATTATTATGCGGATTTTATGTAACTTTCTCGCAACAATATGAAATCATTTGAGCTTTTACCAAATATATATGCAAAAATTGTGTTGTGAAGCGACTCTCGTGCGACCCTATCAATTACGCCAGTTTACCACGAAGAACAGACATGATGATAAATCGACCAAGTTTGGTGGGGAATAGTCGGGCAGGATTGTTCCCCGCGTCGCAAGCTTGCACATCTATAACTTACGTAGGCATCTACATACCTATAACGTACAGCAGTATAGCATCTATTTGCGCTTGCATTCGGGCATCTTCCGCGCGTTTGGAAAGTGTACGTGAGAACTGTTCGTATCGTCAGACCTCGGGCGCATAGCTCTCATCGCTTTGGGGCTTAGCGCGCAATGAAACTTGGCACGCCAGATGTATGGGAAAACGGGATAATACGAGAGAGTGCGATGCTCTTACGCAAATGAACTTGTTTAAAGCAGATTTTCCCCTGCTCCTTTTGACCTGTTTTTCTTAATAAATTTATAAAATCCAAATTATTTCAATTCTCGCCTCTGAAATGGATTTCTGTTTGTGTATCCTCACTTGTTGCTAATACTACCTGTTGCGGGCGCGCCAATTCTCGCCAAGTTTCGCACTCATTTGGCTGGTACAATCTGTGACGATAGAGTTGGTGAAATGCACGAATCTAATCCGACATGTCTTTGATCAATTTCAGAGGCTGAAGCCGTTCGCGAGGACGTGCCGGAAATTCGAGAGCGGCAGCGGCAGCTGCGGCGACCAGGACGGCATGATCTCGATGGAGGACGG
Source organism: Eretmocerus eremicus (assembly GCA_030522705.1). NCBI lineage: Eukaryota > Metazoa > Arthropoda > Insecta > Hymenoptera > Aphelinidae > Eretmocerus > Eretmocerus eremicus. Next base: position 2,642 of record JAPYYZ010003909.1, read on the forward strand.
CACGGACGTCGCGGCGAAGAAGCGCAAGACGCGCCGGGGCAAGCCGAAGCACCGCAACAAGCTCAAGCCGTACACGAAGCAGCACCCGTCGTACCAGCAGAGGCTGCGCTGCCGGGCCAGCGGCAGGTCCGCCAAGACGGGCCGGCAGCCGCCCGCGCCCTACAACACGACCCAGTTCCTCATGGAGGACCACAACGACCTGCCCGACCTCGACGAGAAGCTCGCCGGCTCGACGGCCGTCGCCGCCATGGCGGCCGAGGTGCACAGCCACTTCTCGAAGCCGTCGGCGGCGGCGCCGCCGCGCACCCGCGACTCCAGCTTCAGCGTCGACTCGGACGAGGACTACTTCTACTCGTCGCCCGAGGACGAGGAGGAGTTCCTCACCAAGGAGTTCTCCAGCGCGTACGAGGACCTGCACGCCGAGCGGCTGGGCGCCCTCACCAAGGCCGAGCTCATCCAGGAGTACATCCAGCTCGAGGCCAAGGTCGACCTGCTCAACAAGCGGCTGCGCTCCAAGACGGCCGCGGCGGCGGCTGCGGCTGCGGCGGCGGCCAGCGGCAACGGCGAGGGCGCCGCCAAGGAGCAGCCGCACCACCAGCACCACCACCACCAGGCCGAGACGGCCAAGAAGCTCAAGGTGCTGGAGCAGCGCGTGGACGAGCTGCTGCAGCAGAACGAGCAGCTGCGCAGGGCGAACGAGGTGCTGCGCAAGCAGAGGCGCGGCAGCCCCACGTCGAGCGTCGACAGCGAGAGCGACAGCGACAGCAACAGCTCCAGCGACGAGGACGAGCCGAGCGACTGCAGCTGCAACCACAAGACGTGCAGCCCGGGCTCGTCGCCGGTGCCCGCCTCGTACCACGCGCCCCGCCGGGACAACGCGGCGAGCAGCAGGCGCAAAAACAGCTCCGTGTCGAGCCTCGACGGCGAGACGGACTACACGACCGGCGGCAGCGACGTCAGCCCGCTCGTGTCCAGGGCGGCGATGCCCACGACGACGAGCGGCGCGGGCCTCGTCGCGCCCGCCACCATGACCGCGAGCAACGGCACCAGCAGCAGCAGCAGCGACCTGCAGGCCAACGGGCACGCGGCCGGCTTCGAGATCGTCGCCCTGCCCACCTAAGATCGCGCACGCCCCCATTTTGAATCGCGACGACCTCGCTCTCCGCTATGGTTACGTTGAACGTCGAGAGCGATGGGCATTTTTAGCTCGCTGAATAGTATTTGGCGATTTGTATAATCATTTGGACTTGCGCGAGAACGAAGCCTGTGACGCTTGAAATCCCGCGAGAGATTTTATCCAACGTTTGATACCGATGATTTATTCGCCGCGTGCGTCTTTGACGATCGAATTTTGCATCTCGAAAGATCGCGCGTCGGAGATTTCTCGTTGCTCGATGCGGAGTATTCGTACATTTCTATGACAAAATTCCAATCTCCTTGCTCTTCTTACTTTGACAAAGTAAAATACTATTCCGAGAGATCGAAATGCTCGAACTCCGCCCCCTTTGATTAGGGAGCTGTTTTTGATTCTTCGTCAACGTTGCTCGTTGATAATTCCAGTTCTGCTTCTCATACCCCTTGAGACTATCTTTTTAGATTGAATTTGAAGATGTGCTCAAGTTAGAGATTGTTTTGCTCAGAAGCGAGGCAATGTGATGCATTGTTTGAGTTGAACAGAAAATAGTGCCGAACTTTTTCCATTACATTATGGAGCACACGTCACCTGTGCGACCTACACTAATACGTCGCTTTTTCTTTCCTTCGTTTTGAAAGAGGGTAAAAGGTCTTCAATGAATTTTCAAAATTATTAAAAGGTCTCGATATCGTGTCATTTGTAGCTTGTGTTCTCACGACACGATAAGAACTGCCAACTATCAGAAATATCCATTGTGCTCTTATGTTCAGACGATTTTTTTTTTGACTTTGAACTATTGTATTTTAAGTATTGATCTGTTTTTTAAATTTTCAACAGGCTTAAATTTCTTGGCCCACTTTCACGCGCAAGTGTGGGCGATTTGATAATTGACTCTGTTCAGGGACGTAATTGACGAATAAACTATTCAAATGCTATCATCGCACCAACATCGAAGACCAATAAATCTGCTCAGGAATGAGCACCAAGGAAATTCTGAAATGTCAATAGCTATTCTTCACAGCAGCCCAATGATTTTTTATGCAGAGGCTTACAGACCATCAACTAACGCAAACAATCACGGGTCCAGTTTCAGATGGATTGATTGAACCGTGTTTTAATCAGGCGCAACGAAGTAATCGAAAGAGTGAACAAAGTATTATTGTCGCGATAAACAAATGTGATGACTATATAATACATTTATAATGTTTAAGACGCATTGTACAATTGTATAGATTAGAGTAAGCCTAGTTGTTAGTTTATGGTCTGATTAATCGAAGGATGGGGCGCGCCTTACCTCTACTCTTGTTAAGAATCTTCGATGAAGCCAAAGGATGTTCCCTCTGTATTTTTTGGTCCTTTATTTAGAATTTCACGATCTTTCATCCAGATAATCTCGCTATTCATTTTTGTCATCGCTCCGAGTCGTTGCACGATCATAAAATTGCTGTTTAGCTTAGACTTATCCATTAATGATGACACAGATACATGAAGCCAATGCAAATTTACGCATATGAAGTACGCACACCCTGCAAAACTTCTGAACGGGAAACATACGCTTACATTTGTAATATTGTTTTTTGAAACTATTGAGAGAATTCCGTCATGCATTGAGGGAGTCACTTTCATTGTGTAAGCTTGCATTGACTTCGCCCATCAAATTTTAAAAATCTGAATTTATTGAAGCGACATTTACGATATGCTGGAGAATTCGAGCGAGTCTTCCTCTGGCTATTTCAAGCTCACTCATTTGCCATTTTTATGTATATCATGGATTGTGAGTTTCTTAATGACTTTTATTGAATGAAAGAGAAGAACTATTAAAATATCGTTTTGGGAGTTGATTTTTCTTATTTTTTGTAAGAAAAGTAATCACGAAAAAGTCAGAAAAAAGATGTCAATGAAGATGATGCTGGATCAATTCTCCTAGTAAAGTCCGACTTTATGACGTCGGATCTGCTCGCTGTGATAAAAGAATCTGTGCTTATAATTATTATGAAACTGACATAATTGAATAAAACATTTATTTGTTTTCAAATCAACCTATATTTTGATTATGAACCACGTTTTACCGTCAATCAACCTAGAAGAATGAGTGAGGCACAAAGTACTTACTGTTGGAAAGATTGATTTCAGCCTTACCTACTCACGGTGCGCAACGCACTTGTTTTGTTTTGTTTTTTTATTTTGTTTAATTATTTTTAGTGTAGTGAGACTTTACAAATCATAAACAACACGCAAGTCAGTTTTACTTTAGTGTTTTTACTTTTTTAATCTCCGAAGTCAATATGTGATAGAAAAGTCTACAAACAATTATATTCCCTCAGCCATCAGGCTAGACTTAGAGAATGGGAATAAGGGACAAAAGAACCTTTCGCCGTTATACAGCAGTGAACGCACAAGTTGAGATCTAACACATTTTTTTGACATTTGTTCATCCAAAATCAGCTCTTCAACAGTTGAAATTTGCCAATGATTTTGATATTAGATTTATTCACCTAAATTGTTTATTGAATTCTTAAAATAGGGGTGTCCGATCATACTTCCACTACATCTTCGTGAAACGATTTGTTCGCAGATGAAGGTTTAATTCAGTGGGAAAATTAACGCGTCAGATAAATGCCGGCTACACGAAAAATATATGGAATCCTTTTTCGAACGCATACTCCTATCCTTAGAAGAATTAAAATCTTCTTTTTCAACTCTTCATTCCTCCCACTCTTGCCAATTAGATCTACAACCATCAGCCATCTATAGATTTGTAGTTTGGAAACGTAAATTCTACTGAAGGTGTTCAAAAAGCAAAATGAGAAAGTACGCCTGTAATAAAAAAACATAATGATAACTCGTCCACTTTCTGTGATAATTTCTCCAGATGATTTATCACTCCTAAGTACATAAAAGGATTTCGTCCAAACAAATTATTTCTACATTGCGACGTACTCCGCGATGTATGAAATTTGCTTTTGCATGTGTCACAAGATATCGTTTTGACGGCATTGCATAATATGCGATCCTCCATGAATTGCGCGCCTCATGCAGTTTCCCCTACTTTTGCTCGCACTTTGGATATATATTGGAAAACTGCGCCCACATTCATTGGAGCGTGAAAAATCAATCCATTTAAAACTTCCATCTACGTCCTTTAAAATATCCAAAGCATCGTATCGGGCATCGACCATCGGCGACACACTTTTCCAAAGCGTGGGTGTGTATATCTATAGCTATACTTGCTAAGTGCGGGAGCGCAAGCACGCGCAAGTAATGGCCACAAGAAGTGACTGCATCGTCTGTTGTTGGAGCATCGTCGGTCCCCGGTGCCGTAGCTGATTTTGCTCCAGCCGCAGGTGCTCGTCAGAGCTATCGTCGAGTGCTCCATTGCCCAAGACCCTAGTGAACCCGGTCCATGTGACGGATCCGCGCGAAAACACCGGACAACGACGCGACGCGATGAGGGAGCTCTGGGGCGCCGACAAGCTCGAGGCCGAACTCGCTGCGGCCAGAGACGATCTTCGCGGCCTCGAGAAGAATATCCGCAAGATCCTCGGCAGGGATGTGCCGACCGATGCGGAAAACGGCTCCATCCAGAGTCAGAAGCCGCAGCATTTACAGCATCAACAGCCCGGCCCCAGGTACGGATCAAACATAACCTGTACGCGCGAGGGTGCGGATTCTCGTGGTTGTGCTTGATTATCTATACTCGTTGATTCGAGTCTGTAGCTTGACTCATGAATGCTCTCGCCTTGTTGTTCCTTTTCACTTTTTGCTGTTACTTGTTGGCCCTTTTCCTCGTCCAGCCCCAAGTATCTTGTATTTATTTCTTCGTCAGTGAAGCTCACTGTGATTTGTATTGTCCTGATGATTTCAGTTGTATTTCAATGCTCATAGGTGTGTGTTTATCCTCATAATCACGTTTTACATTGGGTTTTCCATGCAGGGTTGCTCAGAAGCGACCTTTGCAAGAGGATCGCAGGAGGCAACCCCCAGAATTTGCAAACAATGGTTTTGCCAACAAAAGAAGATGGTCGGGTGGTGCAAATGCTGAGCCAAAAACTGTGTTCAGTCGGCTGAGTGCAAGAGTGCCATCCACAGCAGACGACAGTGGTGATGAAGATGATGCAGGTTTCAAGGTATGTCTGTTCCTTCTGATGGAAGAACAAATGTTGAGGTACATCCCTTATTCTCCATCTCACTTGCAGCCTGCAGTATCATCACGAGTTATAGCACCTCCAAGAGAAATCCCAACCAGGCAGGATGTCATGCGGAGGGAGAGTACTGATGAGAGGAGTAAGCAAAGAAACAGGCGCATGTTTGGTGCTCTTCTGGGCACTCTCCAGAAGTTCAGGCAAGAAGAAACGAAGCTAAAAGCCAAGGTAGTGCTTCAGTTCTCTTTTTAATCTCACTGTCATGACTTGAAGTGGAATTTGCTTGAAGTATCAAGAACCTGACTTTCATAACAAATAGCTGCAACCCTAGATGAGGATGTAACTATCTTGGTCTTGTGCTAAATTGAATTTATTGGAGTTTATCAATATCCACGTTTTAATGCAATACGAATCAATCATACGTTCTTTAATATAAGCTTTATAATTGCAGGAAGACAAAAAAGCCGAAGTTGAGGCCAGAGTCGAAGAAGCGAAAAGAAAGGAAAGAGAAGAGTTAAGGCGAGAGCGGCAACAATTATTCCAAAATCGGAAACAACAATTAGCTCAAGTCAAAGCTCTTGAAATTAAGCTTGCCCGGACTAAGCAATATCAAGAATGGCGCGCTGCTCAAATTCCACTGCTGAATTTCATCAAAACCAAAACGAATCCTCCCATATACTATCTACCAAAGCGGAGTACCCCTGAAACCGACGCGCTCATTCAAGAATCATCCAAGGCTCTCAAAGGTTTGTTTACTTTTACATCTGAAATTTTCCTACGTCTGTAAGCTCCCCTCATTTTGTAAAGAACGATACTTGTGACACTGACTGAAATGGCGGAAGTGTAACTTGGGACGGTTGGATTCTCGAGCAAAGCGAGAAACCAGAAATGTCGAAGCGAGCCCAAAGCGAGAATATCTTCCGAACTCTTAATTAAGGTCGACTCCCGGAACATCGAATTTCTCCTGTACGAACGAATAACTGAGTGCAAAAATACCTTCTTTTCCTCGCGTTCTTAGTATTGGGCAATTTCGCGGATGTTGAGTAGACTTTGACACAGCTTTTTCAGGGACAAGTACAGCCGTAAAACTTTCTTGAACCATACAATATTGTTTGAATAAATTCGTTGCTTTGGGAGAGGCGTCTTGGATGAGAACATTTATAATCAGATTTACTATTTCTGTCATTCTTTCTAGTTTCTTTATATTGAATAACTTACCATTTGTCACACAGTAACTAACCGACGTATTTTTATAATTTCCAGCTGAAATCGACCGGAGAGAGAAGCTATTGGTGCAAGGGCTCGAAGAAATAGAAGCACGGGCGGGTTCTGTCAGAAACTCTGAACAGGATAGAAGTACGTCCTTATCAGAAAACCAGGACCAGTCTATGGCTGAAGGCCCAGAGGAAGAAGAAAATCGCGATCCAAATCTCGATAAGGATGGTGATGTAGTGATGACAGATGCCCCTGAAGAGCAGAGTCAAAGTGTCAATCACGCTGAAGATGCAAGTGCCACAAATGATCATTTGGACCGAGAAGTCATGAGCAGAAATGAAGCTCCGGAAACGCGAGGGAAACGAGAAGATTGTGATAGCCAAGAGGAACACGAAGACTACATACACCATGATGATCCCGTGGATAATTTGGAACGTGAAGTAAATGAAACAGTCCATGAAATTCAAGAACCTCAACCTACTCCTGAAGTACCAATAAGTTATGAAACAATGGGGAGTATAGAGCCTCTTCAAACTCATGAAATTCAACTTCCAAGCAGTCAAAACGATGTTTATAATATGACTCAATCTCTCGGAATTTTTACTCAAGTTAATGACGCTCAAGATCGATTTGTCGGAGATTATCCTAGTGTCAGAGAAGAGCGAGCTACGATTGATGAATCTCACGAAGAACATAGAAGTAAAGAGAGTGGAGCCTTGACGCGAAATAACAGAGAATCTGATTCTGGGTCGGACTCGAACTCTTCTTCGAGTTCAGATTCAGAGTCGGGCAAAGACGATAACTAGCGTTTATCATAATTTTTTACTCTGTAAATAATAGCAGAATCGCGTGATTTCGAGTTTTTGTGCTGAGTGTGAAAATGAATGAAAGATTCGCAAATGATTGAGACTCGTACTACTTGAATACGTTTGCTAACTCAATTCTTGACAGACATAGAATACTTGATGATCGAGATTCGAGCATGTATTGAAAAAGGGATTACAACAATTTTTACGATGCAATGAAGTTTCGATGTTCTTTTTGATTTAAAAATTTGATTGAATGTATATTTTTGTTACTTAGCACTCGTGCACTGACACGACGTTCCATCCAGAATCATCTCTTAACAAGAAGCAGCATATGTAAATCATCATCCCGATACATTCGAGTTCTATAAAACGTCTCTTTCCTGAATGATTGAATATCCCCAGGAATCTCTTGCATTCAATTTTCTCATCATATTTGCCCGAAAAATTTTAGAGGAAATGAATGTGAAACTGTTTCACAAATTAGGAATGATTTGTCATTTGTAAATATTACTCTTGGAATTAGTATATTAAACATTTGCGTAAATGTAAAATCTTATAACCACGGAGTTTTATTTAATAGTAATAAGGATCGATATGATTTGAATGGTTTCGGTTATATTCTTCAGCAAAGAATTGCCATGTGTCTTGAACGAAAATAAAACAAACTAAAACAGCTTTCCGTGCCATGCCGTGACCGGTATTTAATTTTTAAAAATTGTCGATGAAACATCAATTTACCCTCCCAAGATTTGTTTGTTCATGAGATGGAAGAACGAAAAACGCTCAGTATTTCTGAATACACAGCTCTAGCGCAGGATAAGAATTGGAATTACTAGACGTCTATCGGTTTTTCCTACGAATTTTGCATTCTCGGAGAGAAAGGATTGTATCCGTCCTCTACTAATTTTCGATTTTCCAACTCTTTTTTCATATTTGTCGTTATAATAGTTTTCCTAATAAAAATTACATCATGTTCTCTTACTTTACCCTACGAGATTTTTCGATTGATACCTTTTATTTTTTCCCCAGACCTACTCAAGTCCTCCTACGATTTACTTTATATGACACTATTTCTGTGTTCGTGCACTTTTGCTTTCTCAAAGAGAAAGCTTTGTATTCGTGACAACGAAATTCTTGCTCTTCTGATGCTTCAAATCCCTTTTTCTCCTCCATTACACCTCTT
>JAPYYZ010003910.1:0-12468 GCA_030522705.1 Eretmocerus eremicus
AATTACCTCGATCGAGCTTGGACTGTTGTTGTTCTTTCATAAACGAGGTGTGAAGGAGTGGATGGCTTTGGAGGAGTTTGGGTCCCGAAGTTTAGTCTTTATTTGAAGTAATAGTAGCAATATGGATCGCATCATTATGGAGCATTGCTCTTGCGAAGTTTGAAAACTGCAGAATTCTCTCATGATCTGATTATGTGCGTATTGTTTACTCAACGCTCACGCGGGCTAGAAATCACTAGGATAGTAATTCACGAATAAAATCTTCTCCGGATCATAGTGTGAATTTAGTACATGATTCGTTCCCTGACTGACGACTACTTTGGACAAAATATTGTTTGTCAAGAATAAGTTCATCAGGTTTCCTCTTGGAATATCAACTACGGGTATGTTGAAACTCTAAATCGTGTGAATGATGAATGGAATAACTTTGATCGAATCAACAGATTTCTTAATAAGTCTACAAAATGTCAAAAGGAAATTCTGGTTGGCAACTGCTACACATGGCATGATTCCGAAGCGATTGTAACACAAATAATGGAGCTTTATCATTCTCAATCATCCAAATAATTCTCAATTACTTCGTTTACTTGGCGAATCGATCGAAAAACTCCTAACAACACAGGCTCACTATCTATGTCTCCTAGGCACGTACTGCAGCAACTGCCTTAGATTAATCGCTCATACGTGATTCAAGGATCTTGAAAAATTAGAGAATTATTTATGCAGGTGGCAAAGCAACGGGAATGTGGAAATCCACGTGCCATCCCGTATTTACGAGCATTTTTTCCGCTTTCTCGAAGAGCATATCACTTTTTTGCATTTGCGTCATGGAATGAGGCAGTAGGATCTGAATATAAAACAGACTGTAGAAAAAATTGAAAGCATCCGCGTCGGGCATCAAGATCTTCACGACGAGACAATTTGAAAGAAGCAGCTTCTCTATGATCCAAGTCCAAATTTGACTTCTGAATTCATTGGGTCCATGCTATCGAGTCACAAAATTTGAAATTTCAAGACCTGAAAATGATGGCAATTGTCCAAAGATTATTGAAAGGAAGCGAGTGAGTGAGAGGCTTTCCAAAAGATCGTATTTTCAAATAGAGCAGGATCACGAAATGTACTATGGTTTCGTGAAGCGTAACCAAAGACTACATCATGAGAATACAGTTCTCACAAAAGAATTTATTTGAGCCAAGAGACAAATACCAAGACAGGCAGCTGAAACCACAGTATGATCTAATTTCGCAAGGAACAAGGCACATATGTAACTGTTTCGCGTTGTTCGTGGTGAGGCAATAGATAATAGCGCATTCCATAGCTCGTTGAAATTTTCTCAGCAAAGATAGTGCTGAGAATGAAAGTTTTGGCAATCCTGCCTTCAAAGGATTACATCAAATCCGTGACTATACGCATTGTTACTCAAAGCTAAATATTCTCCAAGGACTTGCCTCGACTCGAACAAAGTTAATCCCCTTGGCACAAGTAAGCGTAAACGCTGACTAATAACAACGTGATTCCAAACTTCTCCCAAGCGTTGATCAAAGGCTCGTAGTTTGTACGTATATTGATTGAGATGCAAGCTCTTCGACTAATATGATGATGATAGAAAATGTTAATTGACTTCTTGTCGGAAGTGTGAAGATTCTGTAAAGACCTTGAGAGAGTTTCAATTCTGAATTATCTCGAGATGGCGGGATGGATTTCTACCTAACCATCAAGCTCGTGAATACTTCTTGTGGGAAGATATTTTAATTTATTCGTTATCTATTCATTTTAAAATATACCGCCTAAGAAGCCCTTCTCAAGAATATACAATCAAGTCGGTCGCGAGATAAATTTCCATATTTGAAGATGTGAACGCGCAAAGTGTATGAAATAGCTTGATCACTTTAATTTGCACGATTAAGCAATCAGCAATAAAATTTTGATATCTAAAATGATCAGATATCTATCGATTTGGATCGAAGAGGACAATTTAGTAAGTTATTTTTCTCGCCTTCGAAAGAAAACGAAGTTTATCCATCATTTATTATTATTCAGGGACGAGAAGTTAAAGTTTCAAAATAGAAAACAAAGGAGGTTCATCCAAAGGACACATGTATGTCGTGCAGACTTGTTATGTCATTCAACTCTACAATTTGGTCATCTTTCACTTTCCACCCAAAGTCACAAATCCGAATTTTCTCATCCGTATCTCGTGCATACCCATGATCACAATCTTACTAAAAGATCGATATTCATCCATGAATTGCTTGATGGGTCATCATTACTCTCTGAAAAGTTTATCACTTGGAATCCTCTCGAGTGAGTGCCTTTATTATCATTATATTCCTGCATATTTTGACAGCTGGCAACGAGTGACTTCCTCGAGAGATTAGGACTTTAGAATCAGCTATACGATTAATAATGGATCTCATGCTAGAGTCAGCGCTTCGGGCGTATACGAAGCGTCCGTTCACCGACACGCTATGACTAGATAGGGACGCAGATAAGAGAAAATCACGTGATTGAATGTCAATGCATCTCTGGTATCGAGGGGAGAGAATCGAATTGAATCTAAGCTAACATGAGATGATGGGTAATGGAAATCAAATATCCCACGACGCGAATTCAAACATCGAGCTGATAACAGTCTCGCCGAATATCATGCGCGTATCATTGATCACGAGAGCAAGGGTTCAAGTAACAACTACTCAGTCAGTCAGCTCAGGGTCTAGAATAATATCCCTTGATTGAAATTTAATGGTGTCGATGTCTAGTGACGACCCCATAAACCGGAGAATTGTAGATCACAACAAAAATCGAATGTGGAGATTTCTTGTACCGTTCAAGTTCATCTTACCGCAACACTACCTCTCGTGAGCCAGTCGTCTCCGATTCAATTTCTCTCATCTATACAATAAGAAGAGAGACAATTGCAGTTATAGTAATCATCAACTCCCTCACTTCAACATAGCCAAATTTCAATTTTTGCGATATTTCCGGGATAACTTAGATAATCCACGGATTCGAAAAATCTGAAAAATGCCAGTCGATACTCGAGTGTTTCTGGAACAAAATCTTGTGAGAGTTTCTTTTTCATATGATTTCAAATTTCAAAAAAGAAATCAATAGCAAAAAAAGGGTTCCTCTAATTTTGTCTTTTTTCTTCGGTTTTTCACCCTCAAAAGACATGAGAATACAAAACTTGGAATTTTTCGAGCTAGAATATAATGCGTCACTAAGCGGGTTAACTGTATGGATGATAAGAACATGCAAAATCACGAAAGTACCTTCTCACAACAAAATTTGATACTCTGCTCTATCGCAGACCTGAATGTAACACGCGCAAAAGGCGGCCTGCGCCATTACAACAAGAGGCTAAAAACAAATCCGACCTAGCGAAATTATCTACTCCCTCCACCTCTCTCTTGGCTCTTCTCATCCTTTCCGAGTGCATATACATCTCCTTCCAGCCGTCGTCGCTCACGCGCCTCGCCACCTCTGCCAGTTTTCGCGGCCCATTCATCACCAAGAGCTCTGGTCAGTGATGCCACGCATCTCCATTCTGCTGCCGCTGCGCTTATTTTTTTCACTCCCTCTCTCCTATATATGTATATGGTCGATTCCGTTAAAACTGCACGATGAGCTGTCCGGGGATAGTTATTATCAAAAATGGAGGAATACTTCTAGTCTAGCATTTTTCTATGGTAAAATTTATCGAAAGTTATGCGGCGCATAACTTCTGTCCAGGAAAATTCTTCTCCTCTCGGCTCCAGCCGATCATAAGTAGCCAAAATGTCCAATCGTGGCAGAAAAAACTGAAGCTGGAAACGACGTCTGTAACGCGGCCCAATAGTTATCATAAACAACTTGTTGAGGATGTCCAACAAAATTTTTCTCCGGTGAGTCTCACTATGAAGAAGTATCCTGTATTCGGAAAAGTCAATCCGTCATCACTAGCATTCTCGAGAATATTTTGTCATGTGAAACTGATGCATATTTCTCAATGCATACTCAAGAAAATCACTACAAGAAGTGAATTCAGGAAATCTCCGGTCGACCTATCGACTTTTCCGAATACGGGACACTTCTTCATAGTGAGACTAACCGGAAAGAAGTTTTGTTGGACATCTTCAACAAGTTGTATTTGATAACTATTGAGCCACGATATACACATCGTTTCCAGGACTAGTTTCTCCTGTCACGATACGGATATTTTGGCTACTTATGATCGTTTGGAGCTGAGAAGAGGAGAATTTTTCTGGCCAAAAGTAATGTGCCACGTAATTTTCGAAAGATCACACCATAGAAAAATACTGAAATAGAAATATTTGTCCATTTTCGATTATTACTAGCCCCGGACAGCTCTTTGTGCAGTTTTAACGGAATCGGCCATATATGGACATGGTTTCACCGCAGAGCCGACGAAAACATCATGGCTCGAGAGGAGCAGGAAGACACAGGGAGAAAAAGAGAGAGAAAGAGAGAGACGAGAGGCTCGTGACGCTGAAAAAGGGCCGCGTGGATAGTTTAGTCTAGGAGAGAAAACGCGCGCGGAATTTTTGGCGCGAGAGGTGCGAGATTAAATTTACGGAGAAAGAGAGAGGACAGCCGAAGTACCTTTTTCTCGTCCTTTTTTCGTTTGCTGCTCTACGAATGTGCAAAAATTCGAGGCAGTGTTACTATGAGTGACTGTGGGAAAATTGGGGTGAGGTGCACTGCCTTTGATGTTTAGACTTTCGAATCTCGGAAAGTAGAAGCGCAGCCAATTGTGATGAATTGTATACTGCTGGGTTTCAAATTTCTAAACGTCATGGTAATCGTTATTCTGGTACATCTGAGGTGGAGTAGTCGCCAAGTTTTCTTTGATGCGAATTTCTGAGATCGATGGAGCGTTCTAATCACTAGGCGATCGCTTTTACATGTCAGCCTTTCATATTTCGGTGGAATTCGGTCTCGCTATTCAGAATCGCAGAGTATTTTTATGCACCTCTGCAACTTGGATTTTCGGCCAAATCTCGGTGAGAGAAGTTCAAACCTTGCTCTCAAGTCATACTCGTACGTGCTTTATCTGCAAAAAGAGCACATTGGCATAAAACGTGGTCACCGCGAAGTTCAAAGCTGGGCAGAACTAGAATGAAGTTTCTGAGAGTTTTTCATGCGAAAACGCAGGAAATGAGCATGATATCGTTCAAAAGCTGTTCCAGGATCTTGAATTTTGATATGCAAAAAGTTGCTCATATTGAAATGAATGTTCACAAGGATAATGGTTCAAGTCATGTAGGTTACTTTTTTCTCTGAAATCGAGAATATTCAACTGGATGGGCAAATTTACGGAGCTTGTACCCATTAAGATTCATGTACCGATCAAGGCCTACCCGTCGACTCTCGAAACATAGCGCGATATGGTTATTCAGCTCCGCACTGCGTATCCATCCAAAAGATGTTGAAGTATGATGTTACTCTTGAGGTAATAGCAACATTATATATTTTAACATCGATTTTGCTTTCAAAATGAGTTGTCTCTTTAATCTTGTTCTGGGACTGTTTGACATTGTCCAAATTCTCTCATCTAAATGATGTAAATGATATCGAGAATGTGAAACAGATACGGTCTCAATAATATTTTGAAGCGGCTGGGAATTCTGGAATTTAGATGATCATTTGCCTGGATGGTGTGCGAATTCCTTCAACTAGAATTTCTAACCAATATCAGATAGTTGAAGTCGATTTTTGAATCTTTCACAAATATTTTATGTCACGTCAGAATGCTGTCCTCGTGAATTCAGGGTTACTCAGTTCGTTCCTATCAAAATTTGGAAGATCTCAATTCATTTTGATGGTTTTGAAATTGTTTCAGACCGAGCTAACGTTTATAGTCGAAAATATTTAGAGACGTCAAAGTCAGAGGTACGAAAAACTCTATTTTTCCCCGATGCGAAATGTCTTATTTTTGGAATTTCTTTTGTAGAAAACTAGCATAGCCTGGATGTACCTCATCAGAGTTGTACATACCTTAGCTCATTCTGAAATCTCAAATATACGCTTGAAGATGGGTTGGAGCACGTTGAAAAATATTGAGTCACATCAAAGATGGATGTTTCGGAAGCTTAGACGGGTCTCAAAGATCATAAGTACCTCATTGATCTGATAATCGAGGATTACCCTCGAAAGCTTTCTTGAGAGGCTTAAAATTCCACTTGCTTATGATACTGGAGTATTCTGATGTCGGATTTTTGAAGATGTTTGTCGCTTAATTCAAACATGGATCCCACTATCAATGTTACAGACGAAATTATTTCTCTCTGATTCCATACAAAATCAAGATAATCTAGATCATAGACTGCTCTCGATGAAGGGAATCATCGGAATTCCAGTCCAGAATTGATTAATACTAATTGATACGACAAGAAATAACAACCACTAACGAACACAAACTGAGAAATAGTGCCTGTGTTGAACGCCACGATAGAGATAAACACATGAATCTTGAATTGAGTCATAAATCTCAAAGCCATACGAGAATGAATCTGCGAGAACTGGAATAATGGAGACTT
This sequence comes from Eretmocerus eremicus, assembly GCA_030522705.1. NCBI lineage: Eukaryota > Metazoa > Arthropoda > Insecta > Hymenoptera > Aphelinidae > Eretmocerus > Eretmocerus eremicus. The sequence goes on from JAPYYZ010003910.1 coordinate 6,540, forward strand.
TTTACGGAACATTTACATCGAAATCTCCATTTAGAATACCTTCATAATGAGTACATCCATCCGTTAAAATTTCACTGAAAGTGAGCATAAAATATGAGCGCTAGAAATTTTTTGGTTCTGCCCTCTGACGCAGCGGCTGGGGTCAATTTTTTGTTTGCTCGAGCCGCAAATGGCAAAAGAGCGAGAGAAATTGCAAGAGAAAAGCGTCGGCCGGAGAAATTAAGGGAGAGGCGCGTACATAGAAAACGAGGAAACGGGTCAACGGATGTTTCGCAGGTGGCGCGCGCAAGACTCGTGTTTCCTTGATGAAAAGTTAGAACTGCTGCTGCCTCGTTTTCGTGTCTGCAGTGCCGATATGCATGAACAGGTTCTTAAAGAGAGATTTCATAACTCAACATGTACGATGCTTTGAAGAAATCGGTGTAATGCCTACTCCTGCGTCTTTTTCGGAGATCATTCTCTAACATAAATATTTGTTTCATGAGCGTTTTCACCCTCGGATTTTTCTTCAAAGTCCCTCGAGATGATTGATCCTTTTCATTATTCGAATATCGAGCTTAACGAGTAGGAAATACTGCTAGTAGAATTGAAACTACAGGAGTTTACGGGTCTCTCTGAGGTAAAAAGTTCGAGGGACAAAACCGCCGGGGAGCTGTCACTGTTTCCCCGAGCCAATAAACTTTGTTGGGAATCTTCCCATATTCTCGTGACAGTTTTCGCGTGAAAAGAGAGTGCAACTTTCTCAAACTCAGTATATTAGGTCTGATCCCGGCGAGGATGCAATGACGCTCGCTTGTTTTCTCTCGGCTTTTCTGCGGCATTCCAACTTTTTGGTCGGATAACGATGTAAGCTGTGGAATTATGGTGCCGAGATTCTGTCAGTGAGATCGCAGTAGACAATTTTTGTTATCATCTCAAAATCCTATCCAACTCGTGTTGGCAGTGAGTGAGCAACATCTTTTCAAAACAAATTATAAATGCTCAAAATGGACGATGTGAACAATTTACGTGACCAAAGCGGTAGCCGAGCTTTATGAAACCATTCACAACTCTATGTTTCAATGAGTGGTCTACGGTTACTGTTACCGAGTGAATCTCGTCCTCCTTAATCAGGCCAGAAGCTCGTATTCCGAGAGGGTCAGTGAATTTGCTATTGGAATTGAGAACTGATCCTACTTGATTGAATTAATTAAGGACTGTACTTCTCTGCATTACCAAGTAGAACAGACCGAATTGAATTGCAAAACGATCTCGAAGCGAACTGTTATTTTTCCTATCCTCATCATTTCGATCTCCAGTTGAAATATGGAAAGGGGAATTCGAGATTGAAAGTCAATTTCCCCAATTTTTCCAACATCGCATCAGCAACTCCTGGAAACAGCACCCAAAACCCAAAACTCCCGAGCGACGAAACACCCTCGAAAAAGTGCAATTACAAAGTTTCCCAAAACACTCGAGCCTGTCTGGGGCACGTCGATCGCAGCCACTGCGACGCGTCCAGATTGCCAACAAAGGCCGCCCTCCAGCTCTAACGCGACTCTGCAATCAGAGGCCGAGCAAAAGGGCCTCGAGCCTCTCTCGCGTACTCAACGAAAAAGAGGGCGAGGAACCGCGACACGGACGACGACGCGTGCGTGTACGAGCGCGCGTTGTCATTCGCCAGCGCGTTGTAAATGCAGCGAAGCGCAGCATCGGCACGTGGGCTCGTTTCTCTCGCGCGTCATCCCCGACCTGCGCGTAAACACGTCCCCGAGGCTGGAGGGCCTGTAACGTAGCGGTGACGAGATTCAAGCCTGGCTGTGTGTTACTCTTCTTTTTTTCCTCCTTTCCGCTCATATATGGCGGGGCTGCAGCCCTAGAGAGTGTAACGAACGTACTGCTTTGACTCTGTACGAGGACTTTGGTGGCTTTGAAAATTCGTTTTTCGCGCCTCTTGGGTTTGGTGTCGTCCGCTGACACTCTTCACCGGTGTTACGAAATATTTGGATGCGGTAAGGTGTTGCGAGAGAAATCCATAGAGAGAGCGTGAGATATGTGACTAGTCTTTACGTATTCTCTAATTTAGGGTTGGATGGACTTGGGTCATTTGTAAATGGAAGAATGATGTTATGTTTCGTAGATAGCAAGACACACAATCGCTTGGTTGGTCCATCATGGGAACTCGAGCTCGAGGATCTTGGAATTTTACTTCGATGGCGCGGTGAAACGCACAAAACTTCATATTCAGGGCACAGCGGGAAGAGGCTGTGAAGGCAAAAGTCTCATCAGTGCTTCGTGTACCGATTTTGTCAATTTTTCCATGTATTGCTCGATTTAATGGGACCATAAAACAATTGAAGGGATAGTAGTATCGAGTTGAAGATTTTTGACGTTAGCCCACGCGTTGGAGAGTATCAGAAAGCACATTTGTCTAAAAAAATAAAAAATGGACTCACTGTCTTTTCCGAAGGGTACAATCTTATATCTCAATATGTACACGTTGTACATACACACTAGATTGCGATTCGTAGCAGTTATGGATTATGGTAAGCCTGTGAGACCATGTCTGACTAGTGACTGACTTTTCTACTGTAAAGACGACGCGAAGTCTGACGGTTCACTGACCTTTCTACTGAAATTACACCAATTAACAATGTTACTTATGAATCACTCTCATCGATTCTATCGACGAACCAATGTTTAGTGAAAAGATCGAAGATATCATCTAGGAGTGTCATGATCATAATGGAAAATGTTTCATTCCTTATGATTTCAGATGGCCTCCAAGACTCCTGAACTTTGGGAGTGCGGTTAGCGGACGAGCGAGTAGCTCGTGGGATCAAGTTGTTGGGGAGTGCGACCATGTGGCTTTTGATGTATAGTTGCTTCGCTCTACTTTCGGCATCGCTTTCACAAACAGGTGAGCATATTTCAAGTGGCTGCTGTTCCTCCGCAAATCGACCGAGGAAAACGCACTTTCAGTCAATCAAATTGGCAAATGAGATTCAGCGTTCGAAACTTATCTCAGAGAGGTCTTCCTGAGAGCATGTCATTGTAGTTACGGAACATTTATCTTGAATATTTTAGTCGATCTTTCCCTCAGATTCATTGTGAAGTTTTTGACGAGGTGGAAACCATATTACCACAGTTGTGGATGAAGTCTGTGAAGCTAGCCCTACCTTCAAACATCGAGTTTCTATCTGATTTCCAAATACCACTACTCCCTTACCCTCTTCTTCAGTCGAGAAATCAAATCGTAGAAATTCAATAAGTTATTCATGAAGTGTGCAATTCGTTTGGGAATACTCTCCTGAGTCGTGTCGAGAAACCAGTGACATGGGTCCCCAGCTTCTCTGGAATTCCCAATAGACTTCGAAAGATGACAGTAGGGACGAGGGAGCAACAGACTCTGCGATCGTGAGAGACAAGAATTCGAGGTCTCTCTTGCATGTATGAGACTGCTCTACAGGGCGATGCCTCTGCGTCCATCTATCCCTCATGAAAACAACGCATGGTAGGGAAATGAGAAAAATTAAATCTCCCTTTGAAAAATATATATATTTTCTTCATGGAGTGAGATTGGGTCTCATTCTTGGAGGTCCTGGAGGGATCAAAATTTGGAGAAGTCTCCTCGATTGATGAGTTGAATCATATACAGCCATCGTGCAATAGACTCATGGAATAAATGATATCTGAGCATATTCTTCACACTCACCAGGAGAGGGTCATATATCCGGATCACGGATTTGGCTGAAACTTTAGGAATAGTCTTGCGTTGGTATCAATAGATGAAATTCAGAGCCGCAGAGTCTAATGCCAAATTGTTTTCGGGATATAGCTCAGAATATTAGCGTTGCAAGTATATCTACATAGATCACTTTTTGACATGGGCCTACATGGACAATACTAATATTCTGGGCCATATCTCGGAAAATACTAGGTATTGAACTCTGCGACTTTAGAAGATCATCTTTCGCTACCAAAAAAAGACTACTCCCACCATAAAAAATCTGTGCAATATATGGTACAAAGGAGTGCGAAAAATGATAGAGGGAGTAGACGGAAGAAGAATTTTGAAGGAAGATAAAAATCGGGCTTGTGGTGAACACTAAAGAAAATCTTCGCCTCGAGTAAGCAAGACACGCATGCGATACCTGCATTGGAATCCTAATCAGTCTTCTCCTCCAAAAATACCCCAAATTCACCAATACTTTCGCACAAATACAGCACTGTTGCATTTATCCACGCTCTAAACTCGGCTCAAACGTTATGCTCTTTTTATTTTCATCCTTCTGTCTTCTCCTTTTTTCTCCGCCTCCAAATTCTTTCTAACGCATTCATTGCCGATCTCTTCTCTTTTTCCACCATCTTCCGGTCATGAGTGAGCTCAGTGAACGAGAGGAACGTGTAAGAGTAGAAAGACGCCGAGGGAAAAAAATGATTGCGGATGGAGCTAAATAGAGGGAAACCCAGTAACGACTTAGAAGAAAAACCGGGAAGGAGGAAGAAACCCATTCAGAGCTAGCTGCACTAGAGTAGTGGAGGATACTTTTACGGTTTCGTTTTGTTCGCTTAATCATTCTTCATTTGGCAAGCAGGCGTCGTACCAGATACATTCCCATTATTGTTTCAAGGCTCTTTCCACTTCTCCAAATATCAATGTACAATGTGAACTCAATTTATTTCCGATCCTTCGGTAATGAATAATTGATTCTGTTCTCGTTTCACTCTATTTTCCAATCGAGAGAATAAACAGAGCTGTTGTAATTTCTTATCATTTACAATGATCGTTATAATCCCCAATTACTACAGCATTTTCCCCGCATTTCGGGACGGAAACGGAATGGACAAGTGCCAGAACGTAATCCATTGATGTATTCTTCTCTATAATTGATCATTAATCATGAGGAAAGGATAAGAGTTCTGTTTGATTTTCGAGATGCCAAGTTTGGACACTACGATGTCGCATGAATCTCTCGATAAATTATACAGCCAACTCGAGTATCCTGGATAGGACTTTGTACTCCTTATTATATGAACCATCCATGTCAAGATCAGAAACTCGAAATGTTACATTGAATTTCCAATCACTCCATGAAGGCTGAAAGTTTCGGAGTACTCAAATATTTCACGCATAGAATTTTTGTGTATCGTCATAATTGAACCGAAAATTGTATAGAGTTCCGAGAGCAACCATACTTAAAAGAATACCCTCCGTCAACGAATGGGAATGGCAAACATTTACTACAGTTGGCAATTAGTGTTAGTTTCACACACAGCAGCTGTAGATTCACATCGGGTGAGGCTGAGGAATACATCCGCAAATCAGACAAATCTATCAATAAAATGAGAATCGCTCAATTTCGGCTGATACTATAAATTGTTGAATATTTTTCATCTTGATATTCACCAATGTCTTTCGATCTTCCATTACAGAATTACCCACATCGGCTCCGAATATGACTGCAAAGAAGGTTGCAGGGTTGAAACGCGCGGGTGGCACGGACTCGCCCATGTTGAATTACATATTCGACGCTCACAATAATCCCAATAAACACCAACACTACCACGACCATCGCTGGGGTCCTCACTTTGAGGGTAAAAGTACAAATATAACGGCCCAAGCCGGGGCCAATGTTATGTTGGATTGTCGGATTTCATTACTCCAAGACAAAACTGTAAGTATGAATTGAGGAAGAATCTTTAAAAAATTCCTGACATCGACGTCATACATTTACTTTTTTTGTGCAATTGTAGCTGATACTGCATCAATCATACCGACGTGGAAAGCCCGCATGCTATGGAAATATTTATAAACGGCTGCATACGAATTTAATTAACGCTTCACAGTCATGCACAACAGATCCAATTGAATATCATTCCAAACAAGTCCATTACAAACGTGTTGCAGTGGGGAAATTCATTCTTGAGTTGAATAACCTGGGACAAT
>JAPYYZ010003911.1:0-13504 GCA_030522705.1 Eretmocerus eremicus
AAAAATGCGGAACAAGGTCTGGGACTGTTAGTAATCGAGATATCGCATGAGAGCAAATCTGAGAGCTTAGATTTGAACTCGTTCGCACGAAAATGAAAAATCAACTCAAATGTCACGTCTTGTTGGAATCTGCGACCGATAATATTGAAAGAATAGACTGCACATCACGAATCCGTAACGACAGTTTCGCCAGATGAATTGTGACATCAGGATAAAATAAGCTATTCATAAAGTTATCAACGATTTCATTTTCGTGAGCCTTCATAAATTCCAATAACTTTCAGATCCTCACATTAAATTCCTTCTTATTATGTATTGTGAATTGCGAAAGTCTCGAAGAGATTCATGAAATGATCCAGAAAGCACTGGATTGGTGCGTCGTGGATTGAAAATCGCAGTCCATTTCGTGATAACGATTTATCTTGTGAGTTGCAAGGATCCGCATAAAATCATTACATGAAAACGAAAGATATCTATTTCCGTTAAGACGCAAGATAATTACAAATAATATTCCTCCAGTACTTTGTAGCGATTACGTGATTCAATTACCCTCGATTACAATGCTAGATTCGAATATGCACGGTACTGGCATGGGCAATTAACGTTTATGCTCTGATAAATCGGGTATGCGAATGCACACGTACGCACAAATCGACTTTCTGTTGTTACGAACTAGTCTTGTGTCTCGGTCTGACGAAATTTCGGCCTATACCTCTTCCTTCACTGTAGCTTTGAGCGTGACGTATTGTTATCAGTAAGAAATCGGGCCGGGTTTCTCGTTTATTCTTATTAAAACGACAAATAGGCGGGGCGCCCTGAACTTCATGAAAGAGTTTTGATCAAAGATACTCATGTGTCACAATGCTTGTCCAGGTCACAAAAATTAGACCCTGTACCCAAAACATGTGAATTGCCATTGGATCAAAAGCAGAGCACAACAATTTCATCCTCAGTTGCAGAAGTACTGTTCCAAAAATTATGGAGTGTTTATTTGAAAAACTGCAGCAAACTAAGCCAACGAATACATTATTTTTGGTTTCTACAAAGAAAAGACTTGAACATTTCTAGGTAGACCATTATCCAAATATTTAGAGTTAATCTCTATGATATCTTGATCATTGGAATAAGAAAAGTGAGTTTACACTCAAGTCAAAAACTGAAAGAGCAACAACTGACGATACATATATCAAGTAATCTTCCCATCAATTTCAATTCATGAATGATTCCTGGCAAAGGCCATTGTTTCTGACCAATAATGTAGATACAGTCTAAAACTTGACCTAATCTGCATTGCTCACTCATTTCTATTTTCTTACACGTGAGATTCAACGTCAGACTGATAATAAAGCTACTTTTGCTTTATGGATGTCTCACTCACATAATAATAATTTTGATCTTACCTTGAGCGGCCAAGTGATGGTGATTGTTTCAATTGTTGTCGTTTGAGGCATCTTCAAATGTCACACTCCGAAAGTTCTCTGTGGGAATGGAGAATTCAAAGGAATAAACAAGCCAACTTAAAATGTTCAATGAGATGTAGGATAAGCAAATCAAACGAATACATGTGCTTCAATGAAATGAGATATTACCTCCAAAATTACAAGTGAATGAAAAATCAACGTGGAATTAAACCATTGCACTAAGTTGTAAAACGTTGAAAAAAAATCACAAATGCAAAAATTATAATATGACTGGCATAAATGTTCAGTAATTCATCATTATTGACTTGATTGATCACTGTACTAATTTTATTGGAACACAATATGGCACAATTATACAACCCATGTATTTGGGAGTGTACCTCATGCGAGACAATGTGAAAAATTGAATGTTATTGCCCTAAACACTGTCTACAGGAATACCAAACGTTATTCGCAAATAGCGATAACAGAAAATGACTCATCTTGAGTCATCAATGCCGTTCACGGCGAAAAATTATCGTTCCTAGTATGTATGTACAGAAGGTCGTTTCGTTTCAAAAACCTCGATACCGACTCTCAATGCCGTCCAACAATTTCCAACAAAAAAACAGATGTACTCTTGTCAATTATTATCGGAGAGGATCGCAATGAACGGGAACTCTTTCAAATTTTTTACCACAAACGCGCACGAACGGAGAGGGTCTTCTCAGCTACTAGCTGTCAGAATCACAAACACTACTAATCCACTCATCTTGATGCAGTCAAGTGAAGCTCAATCGCACTATTGGGAGAAAATTTACACTTCATCACATTCGATTCTCAAGGCATCGACAGGCATCGATGTTTACACATGACGCGTACCTACAGCGGCTCTCACGTCACAGAACTTTTATTCAATGCGCGTACGCTGCAAAAAGCAACAACCAAAACCAACCGTACCTCCCCCCTCTTGCCACCAACCACCGCCGACAAAACATATGGTGCCCGGTTGGTAATGCAGACCAGTTTCCGATCGATAAAACAGATATCAATAAATCATCGACCTAGAATTCGTATTAGTTGTTACAGACCAAATTGCAGTAAGCGAACCGAACTCTGTAAATATTGGAAAATGAGTGAATTCCAAGAAAGCTGCCAAGAGATCATGCCATGTTCTTAAACCATATTCACTGATTGATCCAACTGTGCAAGGAATGTCAGCTTTTGCCTTCAAAGTGTAAGCAAGCTCATACATTTTGTTTCTAAAACTTTGCAGAGGCACATTTATGAGTGTTTTGTTTCTCATTACTCTGCTATTTACTAATTACAGAGAATAGATAGGACTTCATATCCATCCACTTGTGTGAATCTGCAAAAATGATGTCCATTTGTCGTGTGAACCTAGAGAGAATTTCAAGACATGCAAGCCAAATGAGAGTAGCTCCTGCTCTGACCAAGATTCGTCACGTGACAACAACACATACTGGATCCATTTTACCAGAACCAAAAAGGCCTCGTTTTGTTATACCCAAAGTGATATGCGCAATGGCCATTGGCTTATGCTCAGGAGTTTATGCAAGCAAAATTGGAGCACATATAATGGAAGAAAAGGAGTGGTTTGTTCATTCTGATGATGATGATGATGATGACGAAGACGATGATGATTGATAAAGTGTATTCAAGAATGTACGATTCAAATTTTTCTTTGGCTAGTGTTCTTCATGATTATACTCACTAATTCCAATATTTGTTTACTTGGCCGTTAACTAAATTCTATTTCAAAGATCAATCAGTTGCTCTTACCCTGAATCCTATTGCTAAGTATTATTGTTAATGCAGATAGTTTAGGAGAATGAAAAGTTGAATAACAGTAAAGTTTGTCTATTTATTTATGTTAAGAATAAAATTGTAGTTAACATAACTGTATGACTTATTAGAGTGTACAGATTGTTTCAAATTCAAATACAGTCTTGAATAAACAAAGAATTGTACCATCATAGAAAAAACTAAATTTTCATCCAATGCTTTCTAGCGCATTACAACTTTGCTTTCATGAGTCTGTTCAAATCAGAATAATTATTCTCTGTTTTCTTAAACAAACAATTTTTTTTATTCATATGAGACAGAAAAATTTCGAAATCTATTCAAAATTACTGGGCGTCTTTTTATTCATTTATAGGAATAAGCCCTGAAAACGCGTTTTTTCACGCCTCTTCGCCGGGTCTCGTTCGTGAAAAAACGCATTTCCAGGTTTTTTCCCTATTAAATATCTTATACATCTTGTTGCGTAAATAAGTCCTTTCCCGAACTCGTGCTGAAAATGAAGTCCGGGGAAAAACGCATTTCCGCAACACGACCTATAGACTATTATGATTCCAGAATTCCTTTTGATCGATTACATGAATTATTTATACAAGATAATTGATTCGCGACATATACATATTTACAATAAGAGTCAGACACCAAGGGTCTGCTTCTGAAAATTTTGTACAAGAGACAGCATCATTTTTATACAGGTGTATTGTCACAAAAAGTAATACTGCAATGAGTTCAAAATCAGTAAGACACAAGCAGCAACAAAACGAATTCGCGTCTATAGCATTTGAATGTGATTACTAGCTGGCATATGGTTACTATGCCACAGCGAGATCTTGCATTATTATTATCAATGATCAAGGCGTTTTCGAGACTTGGCTTATTTCCGACTGCTTCGAGTTCGAATCAAAAGCAAGAGAACATCATAGGCAAATGAAAAAACTTGAAAATGGTTTGAATACCAGTTTTGGACTCAATGCACGGGCACTCCTCTTACTAGAGCATAATAGCTTTGAACAGATCGGGAAACGGCAAGAATGGCGTTTGCTGGTAACGTTAATTAGTATAGCAAGTTCTTACAAAGGTCTCGAGCCACAACTACTCACATACGTTCATGTGCGTGTAATCTCTTTTGGTGTTTGATGAACAAATTGAACATTGAAAAATTATGAAAAGTGCCTCAAACATGAGATTTTCTATACAATCGATTGTTTGTTGCGAATATAAATTTATATTCATAGGTCTAAAGATTAAGTTTTGTGATGACAGGATTCAGTATCTAGCATGAGTTTTGCACAGTCTCTATCTCCATCATTATTGGGCATTTTCTGAAGGAATAAATGATGCTAGACAAAATTTGATCTCATTGGCTGAGTCAACTACAGCTAATTGAATAGAAAATAATTAAATCTCTTGTCTCGAAGCAAAATTGTACTACTTATATTTTCATTGAGCACTGTGACCGCAATTTGGAAAGAAAATTAGATCATTCATGAATTTAGCCCTCAACATTAACTATAATTTGCTAGTAAAAGTCACTTATTCAGGAGGCCGCTTATGAAGCCCCCAACCATGGAAGCACTTCGTGAAACGTCTGGACTCTTTTCCTTTGGCAGTGAGATACAATTTACGAGGTCGCTCCGGCTGTTTAACTCTGAGGTGCTGTATGTAAACCTAGAATAATGAACGTGATTGAAATGACAGGAAAAAAATCCCTGGTGATGATCATATCAAGAATGATTTACCTGTGCGGATTTATAAGCCAATTTTATTTCTACCTCAGAGCAACGTGTGCCGAGCCACAAGAATACTTGATCTCCGTTGTCAAGAATCATGATGTCGTCATCAGCCAAGTCGTCCTTGATCAAGAATAATTTCGGGAATGGGTATATTTCAAGATTATCAGATTCTCTAATTCAGTTGGTGAAAGGTAATCTCCCTTACTTGACAGAAATCAGCGCATTTTTCACTGATGGTGAAATATCCCTTCTCATTAGAACAACGAAATAGTCTGGTGTATTTCATGAATTCAGCATCTGTCTCATACGGTTTCTTGCCTCCTAAAGCAACCCAGAAGAAATTCTCTGGCTCTTCACCCTCATTCAATATCTGAAGACTGATCCAGGGCTATAGGAAAAACATCATTCAAGATGATTTGTATTTCATATGTCTTGGAAAAGAAAGAATTTCATTCTTACGTTGTTGAACATTTCCTCTGCAATTTCTTCAATCAACTTTGTATCTTCATTGTCACTTTTTGAACCAATCCAGACGTAAACAATGCCCGACTGATCATCATTATTGAAAGGCACATTCAAAATATAACTGCAGATATAATTTTCAATAATTACTCATTATTAGCTAAGGTGAATAATTACTTCATCAAATATTGAAACTATCGTACCAGAAAGCCGAATTGAGCAAGCTAGCATCCGGTGTGATCTGTATAAGCCTCGTGCAAAGGGTGCTTCCATTACTTCGCAAATGGAAAAATTCAACCTTGTTAGCATCATCTAGTTTCACTTCTTTTCTTTTACCTTGATGGATAATGAATTTTCTTTTGAAATGCGCCATAAATTTGAGATTTTCTTGTTGCTGATGAGTTCTCACAACTTCCAATTTATCCCCAAAGAGGGATTTGAATTTTTTTTGCAAGCTACAAAAAAAGTCAGATATTAAAAAATGGGATTAATTCAAAGAATATCTCAATTGACTAGTCGATGAATACCTGAAAGTAAATGTAAGCCAACCCATATTACCAGCATCTCTACCTTGCCAAAAGTAGACCATGCATTGAAAGTCGTCTTCGTTTTGTTCATCAACGTCATCATTCTCGTTCGTGTCTTGAGGCTGAAAATGAGTGGTCTATCAGAAATGAATGTTGCTTGATGACACATGATATCACAATCATACCATCCAATATCTGCAGAGGAATACATAGCAATCACCACTATAAAAGTGACCAAATTCTTCCTCTGGCAAACGAATGAACTTCTTGCCCTCAAGAACAAGGGCTTCCATAACTTCTAGATCGTCATTCCATTCTGCCATAAGTTGTTCCGCTTCTGTAGGGGACATCAGAGATTGTCGAGGCATGAATAACGCTGCAAGATCGGCCTAAAATTTGATAATTAGATCAGTTGATGATGCGATTTGTTTGAACTTTGTATCAATCACGATGGTGTATACCTTTGTCTCTTGTTGTTTGGCCCACTTAGTTAGATCAGCACCTGTTTTGGCGACAGATTCGGCAGTTCTTGTAAAGTCAACGGCAATTACTTCATCCCAGCCAGTGAATTTACTTTTGAAGATTTGAGATTCTGTCCCTTCTTGTAATCTCGTTACAAGAGCATAATCTGGCCTCTGGATCATGTTAAACAATTCCTGAGAAAGTTTGACAGCAGCAGCACGTACAAGCCTGGTTGATTTTTTCCCAAACCTGAGTATTGAAATATTTTTAATATCAATTGTTGAAAACTGAAATGTAACAATTTCGGACGGGACGATGTATAAAGCAAGGACGCACCAGACGTATACATCTAAGTAACAGTCTAAAATATATACGTTTCTATTATTAAGAAGTGTATTGACTAGCTTTCCATGAGGTACTTCTACTTGAGGTAATTCTAAATAACCCATTCCCAATCGAACTTGATACAGTCTTGGAATAACAGGAGTAAAATCTGGGTCAACATGTTCCTGTAAACATTCAAGTCATAATTCATCATCAGGAATGATTTTGAATGAAACTTATTTATATGAAACTATGATCCATGGAAATTCTTGGAAAGACAACGTACATCTGGTTTGTGAGGCTCAGTGGCTCCTAGGCACTTCCAAAAATCTTCAGACTCAGATCCCATCATCTCTGTGATAATCTCTGACTTATTTTTCCTTTCATTCTTATTAATTTTTTCAGCCATCAACCTAGACTTGGATTTGAGAGTATTTTTTGCATTTTTTCCAAACCACATGAATATTGTGCTTCCATGATCTAGAACGAATACATAATTCGGGTCCAAAGATTCTGGATAAACAGGGACTGGTTCTAGATGAATTGAAGCACCAGCAGCATGAACTCGGTACAACCTTGTCACATTTGGCTGCAAAGAAAATTATTAAGCCTAAAGGTATCCTGCCAAAGCTTCATCATGAGAGATTCGAATTTAGTTCTCCATACTGTATCTTCAACGGTGTAAAATCCTGAGGAAGTGCGACCGCCTTCTATGTATGTTATTCCAGATTCAAACAGCATCAGAAATTCGTCTGATTCATCCCCTTGTTCCTCTCTGATCGTGCGGCATTGTGCTCCGAGAAAATTACGCAAATTGACGGCATGGATTGCTGCACAAGCCCGCTTGTCAAGCTATATTCAAAAAGATTGATCTTTAATTAAAGGACTAACGTAATTTTTCTATTCTATCGAGATGGTTTTAATCATTTTATAAGATTTATAATCATCAGTTGTACATACTGTAGCTTTCTCTCCGATCCAAAAATAAATAGCCCATACTATAGAACCACTGTCATCAATAGTAGTTTTTAAAACTATATAACAATCTCCCTCATAAAATTTTCCATGAGCTACTTCTTCAATTTGATTAGGTAAAAAGTTTTCGATTTCCCAAATAGACAATCCAGACGTCTGTCCAGCATCTTCGTCAAAAAACTCAGAATAATCCAATGGAGGTTTTTCTAGAGTTTCATCCCATCTCTTGGGTCTAAAATACGGAAGAACAATAAGTACGGGGATCAATTTGACCATAATAATTTTTTGACCAAGAATAATATCTGCATTCCTGGATTTTACAAATAATAATTACTTACTTTAAAGACTCTACTTTTCCATCCTCCCAACTGGAGTCTTTATCTTTCTCTTTTGCGATGTCTTTCATTCCCTAACCATGAGTACATGAATTAATAAATGAATCATGGTAAATGAATGATCAGATGAAGCAAAAGTTTACCTTCAATATTTTTGCCTGATCCTGATCGGCTTCTTCTTGTTCTCTTCTCCGTCTCAATCTCATTTTTCTGGCGATCGGATCCTTGCTGCTATCTGAAATTCAACAGAATAATAAATCATCTCACAAAAAGAAGTTTCTAACAAGCATAATATAAAAGTTATTCAATTATTCTTCAATTCGCGAACAAGGTGAATAAAAACTGTGAAAAGTAAGAAATCCTTACTAGCTGTTTGCGCTGGAGCAGGTATGTTAGCTCCAGCAAGACGTAGCTGGTGTTGTAAAGAAAAGTCGATATTGTAGAATTCAATGCCCGATCCTCTCTGAACTTCAGTTGGTTTAGGTGGCATTACTAGATTAGGGTTGTCCCTCAAATCGAGACATTCTAGATCAGTCAGTAGATGAATCGCATCGGGCACCGTAATCAGTCTGTTGGAAGTTAGGATCAACTGTTTCAGAGAACCACATCTGTGAAATTTGAGAATTCAATAAAAGATTGCATCAAATTTGAATTGAAACGAATCATTGTATTTCAAAACATTGAATGTGAGGTATGGATTTTGTACCTGCAAAGACCCTCTGGTATCATTTCAAGACGATTCTTTGTAGCAGAAAATACTTGCAGAGAAGAAAGTTTCCCAATCCCTGATGGTATGCCTTTGAAATCTAGCTCATTATCATTCAAGTAAAGCCTTCTCAATGATGAAATTTTACATAGAGAGACAGGCAATGCTGTTAATTTATTTCTACAGAGATTCAGAGTTTCCAGTTTCTGCCACATTTCTAAATAAGAATAACATGATTGCTTTACAAATTTTAAAGCATTTAATACATGCATAAGATGAAAAGTTACCTATAGCAGTTGAGAGTTCAGAAATTTGATTATCACTCAAATTCAGGCGTCGAAGATTAGGTAGTGAATACAGAGCATCAGGAACTTTAGGTAGGGCGTTCTCTGATAGATCTAATTCTTGTAGATTTGTCAGACTCTCCAGATTAGAAGGTATGTTATTCAAAGTTCGCTGAGTATCACGCATTTGTAGTGTCGTTAAATTCATTAGAGATGGTAGTTGTCTGCCCAATCATGAAAGAAGTCAAAAAAATTAATGTGATCATTCAATTCTTATACTCATGAGAAGAAAGAAGTTGCATGTTACCTCAGTTGAAAATGTCCAAGAGGGTTGTGATTTAGATTCAATGTTTGAAGGTTGGCCAGCCTACGAGTCTGAGGTGGTAATGTTTCTAATTGATTGTGACTCAGATCAAGAAACAACAAATCAGTCAAATGAATGAACAATGTATTTGGAATTGTTTCAATGCTGAAAAAAGGATGAAAACATAAATTTTATAATAGGAACAAACTTGGTGATTCAATAAAACTTACTGGTTATGACTTAGATTCAGATTGAGAAGTGAGCGAGCTCTTTCAAGACCTTCTGGAACTTCTCTAAGATTATTATGACTCAAATCCAGAGTGGTCAACTCTTCTAAATGGAAAAGCTCTGCTGGTATTCCACTAGATTTGATATTATTGTGACGAATGTTTAGAGTTCTGAGACACCCAAGTTCAGTAAGTTCCCCATATAATCTTTCAAGATGATTTTTGGTAAGGGATAAATGTTCCTAAAACAAATCATTTGAACTTAATAATGAGAGAGATATGAGATAAATGAAAAGAGAAAAAGAGTCTAATTAAATCTTAACAGTATGAATGTACAGTCTCCAAAGGAAAAAAAATATCATACAAGATAGATTCAAATGAGATACGAACCAATTTTAGGAGTTTTCCCATTTCTTCGGGAATCTCTTCTAGATTTGTGTTATCTAATTTCAGCCACTGTATCCCTGTCATAGAGCGGACGGATTCAGGAAATTTGCCACCCTAAAATTTATTGGCTTAAGTGAATTTAATATTTGGCAAAATTATACATCTTTGACTAGAGTAAAATTTTTCATGGCTTGAATTGCTACACTTGTGTTAATGAATTGACGCGCAATCACTACAGGGAATGTGATGATGTAAGTTTGCTATAAGAATTTCATAATAACATTGGACTGGGAACTGCTTTTCAATGAAATATTTTTTATATTGGTGCAAGAATTTGTTTAAAATCTTTCCCGAGCAAAATGAATTAATCTTGTAAGAAAATAGATGGAGAGCAAAGTGGAAAATACTTACTCCAAAGTCATTCTTACTGAAGTCTACACCTCGGACAAATGGTAGCACACCAGTATGAGCCATTTTCATTTCTATAAGTTCACTAGTTTTGCTACTAGTTCATCAAGAAACAGGGCGCTGATTCACAGTCCGATCAAGGTAATGAACTTTTAACTTTTCACAATTTTTTTTTCTCCATTGAAGAGGTTAAGATTGAGTTATTGCATCCAGAAAGCGCAAGTTCTGGTGATATCGCAATCGCAATGATGAACTGAGTATTTCCTTTTATGACAAGCAAGTGCAAGTGCGAAGAATTAGTCACACCATGCTGTATTTTTAATCCTTCGTAGAACAATCATCACACTCCAAAATAGAAAGAGAAGAGAATAGCGGGCCTCCCCCGCCCGGGGCTTTATTCCAACTGAGAACTGAGATACAAGGTATGGTAATACCCTTGTAGACGTGATTTTTTTCATAAGAATAAATAATTGATTCTAATAGAACGTAAATTGCTTCAACTATTTGCATACTTTTTAAAATTTGCTACATTTGTTATTTTGAAATAAAACCCAAAAACGTCCATATTCAACACGCGGCTCTGAAAAATCGGAGTACGGGAAGACTGCCTGCATTACACAGACTTGTCACAACTCAAATTAAAGCTTCCAATTTGCTCTATTCGATTAATGCATCAAAATTTGAGAAAAATGGTCAAGAGTTGAATTTTGGGATGTCAAAGTTTCCTCCAGTCATGATAAACGTATGCAGGGGCCCTACATTACCGACGTTTATGTGAATTTAACTCAACCTATGCGAGATGCGAACAATCTCTTGTATCTACCAAAAAATGTTCGTTTCAATTTTGATGCAAAGCCTGGATTGAGCACATTTAGAGCTTTACTTTGAGCCCTAGCGCGTTATTTTAGATGAAACGCCCTACAACTTATGAGCCTGCGATGTCGACGGGCTTCTCTGACTTTGGAATCAATTAATTCGTACGAACAAATCAAATAAAATATGAAAACCATTAGAGCAATCAATGACAACTTGATTTCATACAATAATCACTTTATAATTGCGTGTCAGTTTTTCACACTCGTTTGGATTTGAGTGTTCGGTCGCGACGCATAGACGCATTTGTGCGCATTTGGCGTTTACCATTCGCAGCAGTACGTAGCCGAGGTTGCCCGAGGTAAGGGGCCGGAGCAAAAATCATTCGAGGTGATTCGAGGAGAACGTGTCCAAGCATTCCTAGGCTGTTGCGAGTGCAGAAACAATTTCGCAAGCTGATCCGTGCGAATCTTCTGGAAGCAATCTAAGGTCAGAGGACAGTGGCCGGCCGAGGGCCGAGAGGCTGGGCCCAAACAGTGGCCATATCAGCTTGAGCAGTTCACTTGTTGTTTCCTGCCATCGTCAACATGAAGGCGATCGCAGCAGCGTTTGCGCTGTGCACCCTTCTAGCTGGTAAGTTTTTTGTCTTGATGCCGGTTTCGTCACCTTGCAATGACGATTTTACCCGTTTTCAACCTCCCCTTGCCGAGAACAGACCGTTGTTGCCTCAAATGTTGCGATTATCACGCGCTTGCCTTTGTGTTGTTTTCACCCCTCCGCCCCCGCTCCTGCTTCCTCTTTGCCCTCGCCATCGCTCTTCTTCCTTGTGCCTAAATACTTACGTCATTTTTTTCTTTAATTTCTCACACCATCACGCGTCTCGGGACTGACACGCGATGATTCACATATCGGAGGATGCTGATCATTCTGGAGACCGATAAGTGCCGATACGGCCAGATACGGCGCAGAAATAGACTTTCTTTAGCCATCATCAATTCTTGAGTGTATTGCTCCAGGCGATGTTTACATTCACTCGGTATATACGGAGATCGTAACCAGCGCTGATCGAAACGTTGTACATATATTTTCGAGAGTTGCTTGAAATTTTGCGCATCGGAGTATCGGAGCTAAAGTGTAAACAATGAAAACTCAACTTCAACGGTTGAGCTCTTCGGCTGCCAAGAAATTTTGAATGCACACGTTTGAAATCCTCATTCTTTTTCTTTTCTTTGACCAACTCTCGTTA
Organism: Eretmocerus eremicus; assembly: GCA_030522705.1. Lineage (NCBI taxonomy): Eukaryota > Metazoa > Arthropoda > Insecta > Hymenoptera > Aphelinidae > Eretmocerus > Eretmocerus eremicus. The sequence continues at coordinate 12,415 of JAPYYZ010003911.1, forward strand.
CAGTTGGGTAGATTACTTGGCATTTTTTGTATCGCATTTCGCGTCAAGTCGCCTCTCGGCAATTAGTCATGCAACGCGTTGAGGACATGTTTCTCAGGGCTTTTACTTGACAGTGACTCAGACTCTTTGATTCGTCCACATTGTGCGTGATGCTCTTTGTTGGATAAAGAATTATCGACCATTTGAGCTTTGAGCTGCTTTATCGAGTTTCGCTTTCTTATTTTGACGCCGCACGGTGCACAATAGACAGATTCCATTACTCATACAACTTTTGGATCATTCTTTTAACTCATATGCATATCATAAGAAAGAAAGGAGAGCAGCATTCAAATAATCTTTACTCAGAAGAAATGTTTTCTAACATCTGGACAAATGGATAGCAGCTGAGCAAGAAGCTATGAAATTATGGCTTGAATAAAAAATCTCTGATGAATTTAAATTAATTTCTATTTTTAGGGAGTGTTAGCAAAAGCTGCCTAATGATATAGTTGTATTTCAAATTCACCTTCTCCATGAACTTGAATGAACTGATTGAAATTTCTAAGCAGATTGTAGTCTGCATCATGCTTTTCTTCATAATTGAACAAGTTGAGAGATGTAGCTTGGTCATAAGAATCTTCATGAGAACACTTGAAAAGTAACTTGAATCATATCAATGTTGTCTCGAGCATTGTAAAGTCTAACTCTTGTGTTTTTGTGTACTTGTAGGTGTTGAAAAAAAATATGGATTTTATAATAAAAGAGTGCATACTTTGAGTATGCTTTGCATTATTGTTTTGTTTCATTGTATCAGTTCTAAACCTCATCTACTCAAAATTTATATCATGATGATTTGACCAGCTTTTGTTCTAATCAATTTTCATTTCTTTTGTACAGTGACAGCAGCATACAGAGTGTTGATAAACAATGAGGGTCAGGATGCCCCTCATCTTTTAGGTGCAAAAGTCTGCACATGGGGGCCCGGCTATTGGTGTACAAACTTCACGTAAGAAACTTGGTATCTGAATCATGAACATTATTTTGTTCAATTTGATTCATTTATTTGATTGTTTAGGACTGCAAGGCAATGTGAAGCAATGCAACATTGCAT
>JAPYYZ010003912.1:0-11124 GCA_030522705.1 Eretmocerus eremicus
TTATGGTTGACTTGGTGAAATCTAAGATCAAAAGCCTGATACACAGGGTAGAATAGAAATGAATGGAAAACGGGTGAAATTCTTCTGCAACGGGAACTCAGTACCGTGCGAGCTCTAATATCAAGAACTTGTGTAACATTTTGAATTGATGCGTGGAAAGCTCTTGAATCATCAATTCTTCTGCATGACCCCGAAAGAATTCTTCCAAAAGTTGAGTTCGTGCTTGAGTAGCGTCCAAACTACCAATCAAAAAGCCAGAATGTATAGTAATACCGTACTTAAAGCCCGCCAAATTCTAAGCTGAGACCCGCTGAGGTTACACGATGACTACTGACAATAGTTACAAACACAAGGAAATATTCGTTGACAGGAGCGGGAAATTGGGTTTCCGATGTTGGATTGTTACTTTCCAGCCTGAGCCGAAACCGAAGATTGAAATTATCGAGGATGCGAAAACCATCCCGCCCGAGTATCGAACGCATTTTTTGATCGCCTGGTCTGGAGAAGAAATTGAAAGGACTGGGCAAGAATGGCACTTTTCTGGAGCAGACGATCAAAAACTAATTAATTTTACGATACAAGGGCGTAAAAGTTAGATAAGCGAAATCCACATTCTCATCATTCTAACCTAAAACTGCCCAGCTTTGAACGCGGTTTTAGGGTTCTCATGATGGTAAATCATCATTGCCTTGTGCTCGCACGGACAATAAATGACCGTGGCGGAGCCGAGCGTGGAGTGTCAGAAAGAAAATTTGTTAATCTTAGCGATATTATTAACAGTTGTTGCTCCTGTTTGGATATTCCATCTCAAATTTGTTGAACCCTCACTAATCAATCACCATCTAAAGGTGTTAACCAAATCAATATTCTAAAATCATTTAGCATATTGCGTTAACAGTTCATAAAAAGTACGTTCTGTTTGCAGATGGATTGTATGAAACGGCAGAAACTCCAACGGATACCGGTAAGTCACGCCATATGATTCTCAAAATTTCCCGTAGATCTCAATTAAACACCTACCCATGCCGCATAGAACTAGCTGTATCAGTCGGAAGGATAAGCCTCAGAGTCTGAGACTTGAGTGGAACAACTTTACTCTAGAATGCTCTACTGCACTCAACAGCGGACTTACTAAAGCTGCAGATGACCTTTCTGTCTCCAAATCAAACCAATAGAATAGGGAATTATTCTTCTAAATTTAGCGAACATTATGGAAACTTGCTACAGCAAAACACTCCGATTCTACTCTCTCCCTGCGAATCATTGAGACGCCACTTCGGACCATTGCATATACAATGAAGTAATCATTGGCCCGGGATCAGTTTTTACTGATTCAATCATTGACTTCAATGATTCAATCATTGACTTCAATGATTCAATCATTTACTATTCACTGATTCACCATTAATCAAGGGTGAAATAATTGAATCATTGGATATTCGCTGATTGTATCATTGAGCCACGTGTTATCATGTCAGCAATGAATCTATTATTACCAATTCATTGATATGGTGGACAAAGATCTTACTAAATTCGTGTCTTGTGCGGGTTCGAGTAACGAATAAATTTCTATATGGTATCAAGAATGAAACAAAATTCATGTAAGTGACTAGAGAAATCAATTTTCTCAAATTTATTGTGAAAAACGGTTACAAATCAGCATAGCCTTGGCACGCAGCGTTAATTAGTCTCTTAGACTCAACTTTTCACAAGAAATTTGATATGCACATTATTCTGCCGTGATACATCCACAAATAGAACACGATCAACAACATTTAGGAACGATTTCGAACCCGCAAACGAGATTTAAAGTCGTGCGGCTATCGCGGCGAATCAGGACCTGTGTCCGAGGTTAAGGTTAAATCAGCTACATCATTACTGTAGCGGGATTTTGGACGTCAAACATATGCGGATAACTTACAAATAGTATTCTGCTACGATGACATGATAGACGAGATACGATCTTCGGTGATGAGAAAACTATTGGGAGGTAAACTCCGTGTTAAATTAGATGGCAGCGGAGAGCCAACATGGCCGCATTTCAAAAGTACACATGTTAATCAAATGGGCCAATATGGCCGCCGCCAAAACGAGTTTTCTTCCCAATAGTTTCTGTTCTAGAAGATCAAAGTCAGTACTTTTGTGCGAATTCGAGGTTAAGCAAGCTAGACCGCACAAATAGTTTTTTTGTGGAGGTAACTAGGGTGAAATTGTTATAAATATTATTTTGCCATCGTAAAATGGTAAATACAGCATAATTTACGGTGATTTGATGACTATTTGGTTACTTCAAAAGCAATTAAAGTCGCGAAGCGGCCGCCTATGAATCAGTAGCGCCTACCGTGCACCCAACGTTTTTTAGACGTTTTGACAACACTATTGACGTAAATTCGGTGTGCACTATGCTCTGCTATAACAAATTCACGAGTTGCGTAAAGTTAGCAACAGTTTGGATCCGTTTTACGGCTGCAAATTGGGTTCAAAGTCACGAAGTGGATTCGAGGTTAGGATTCCTAATCATTAGTCAAAAATGTCAATGAATACTTCATTGTATATACAATGAAATTCAGTTACTTTTTCCGGGATCAATTTTTATTGACGAATCATTGGGAAAGTCAATGATTCATCTTTGGATCAGCACTGAATCAGTGAATTTGGGGTGAGATTTAATATCATGCTTGAGGGGGTGCCATACAGAGTCGATTTGTCGTCTGCTACAGCCCTAGTTTGTGCCACAATTTTTGCTCCGTGAATTTTGGACGAATCGGTTAAACATGATATCGCTTCGTTGCGCAATTCTCTCGAATCTACTAATTCCAATGAGCATTCGTACATTGCTCTAACTACAATACAACTCGCGATATTTCTGCAACGGTATTGAAAATGCATAATCACGATGTTGTTGGCTCCACCGTTACAGAAATATCGCAAGAAGTATTGTAGGTAGAGCAATGTCCAAATACTCATTGTAATCGATAGATTCGAGAGAATTGCGCTATGGAGCGAAAAAATTGAGCAAAAATTGTGGCAGCTCAAGAATCTTCAAAAGAAAGTTCGGCTCACTATGGCAAAGATATTTATCCACGTATGTCAGGGGAATTCGAAAACTACGTCCGGGGGGATACAGTGTGAGATCTGAATTAACTTTTGACTCTCTTATATATTCACTGTAAAGCATTCTCAAAGCATGCTCAGAAAAAAAAAATGATATCGAGGCGGGGATGATCCAATATTCCCACAGCTAGTGCTCCAAGAGATCGGGAAGTTTTGAAGTTACGTCGACATGAGATTGATGGGGCTCGTGAGAAAAGCTATCGGGTTTTAGCTGTTCTGGTGGCAGGTGCGAGCATCGCGAGGATATCGGGAGCAAGACCCGTTCTTCCTTTGGAATGCAAAGGATTCTTGTGGGGCTAACATTTCCCTGGTTGAGTTTTATCGGGCACACATATCACTTCTCTCCTTTTGACCGCGATCAAAGCCAACTTTTGCTCGCGCGTACGCGGATCTTTGAAGTTTTCAAGAGCTCGTCCCTCTGTAGAACGGATCGACGCGCATTCCTAGCGCTTTTGCTGCGTGCATGCGCCGAGGCCAATACCCCGAACGAGAAATTTTTCTCTTTCTCGCCACGAGGACGGGGAGCGCAAAGTTGCAGTATCAGTCGAATCAATGTCCCTCCTTTCAGCTCGATGTTCTAGTCGGGGAAGGAGCTTCGTGGAGAAAGCGCAGGGCTTTGATGCAGTTTTGTGAATTATCTTGGGGCTACGACGAGAGGATTCGGCATTTACGGATCCTGGGGAGCTCAAGGTGTCATGGCCGACGGATGATGAGAGGCATCCTGAAAGTAATTAGCTATCCAATCCATCCTTTATTATTAAAATCTGCGAAGTAAATACCAGCTCAAAATGTCATGAATCATGTTCATGTCACTACAGACCAGGATGTAGTTGATTTGATTCCCTACCTGAAATATCTTGTGATTACTACGAAGGTACTTTAAACGCCACCCCAAATATTGCGGAACCCATATCGACCTGTTAATTACGTACATCTCAAATGAGTACGTACATATCGAATGGCCTTCAACGCAGAACGCCAGGGTTCGATTCCCGCTCGGTACCACTGTGAATTTTCGTAAGTGCTTCGGTGGTTCGGAACCCACCTAAAACTGTAGGTCCCGCAAAATAACCTCAAAAAGAGGTTGAGAATGCATTAATAAAAAAAGTGCAAATATGACAATTTACGCATGACTTGCCGAGCGAGCGCGGAAACTTTTCGCACGAGTTGCGTAAGATATTCTTGCAACTGTGCACAAAGTTGTACTAAAATGGATTTCTGTCCATGCAAAACGACTTGGAGAACAAAAGTGGGAAAATGAATTAAGGGTTGAGAAGGATTATGTGACGTAATATTCCAGAATTGTGCGTTAAAGAAACCCCCTCTCTACTTTCGTGCGAGAAGTTATACATTTACGCACACTTCACGAGTACGTGACTGCGCAAAAACTGTGCGAGAAGTATTTTCCGCATCGTTTCTCGCATTGTAAAGTGCCGAGCGCAGCGAGGTAGACATGTCCTAAGGGCCCGGACAGGCTCCTCCGCCAGAAGTGATGCGATATTTTTCACCACGAAAGCCGCAAAAAAGGAGGAAATTCACGATTTTGAGGTTACTCTGGTGAAAATGCGTTTTTAACCGATCGACGCCCCGCGTAGGTCGCTGAGAAAATGCGTTTTCAACGTAGCGGCCGGGTATGAAATCTCAAGTACACGACGATCATCGTCTGAATTATCATCAGTTTGAATCATTCGTGCGTCGGTAGGTCTCAGTGACCGATGAACGCCACACTATCTCCTTTTTTATATGCTTTTATTTTTCTCCTTCCCCATCTCACATTGCAAACCCTTCTTGAGAAACCTTTTTAGTGGATTCTCATCATTATGATCTGGCATTCATTGCTCCAATGCAAGATGCAACACCCGCGTTCGAGCCCGCGTTCGAGCCCGCGTTGCGGGTCGAGGAAAATGTGTATATACAGCATCAAAGTGAATGAATCAAATTACTCATGACAAAGTGAATACATTCGAGCAATAATTTCAAAGTCATATTCGTAGCAAACACGATTCTCCCTACGTAATTGCTATAACTGATTTACCTTTTTCGCAACCATTGAATAAAGCATGTCGAGCAAACTGGGTCGCATCATTAAATGGATGCATGTAATGCTGCGAGCGCCGCGCGAAGCGAACATAATAACACATTTCTCGGGTTTTCCCTTGTGATGTATATTTAATAACCGCAAATAAATCTGCGAATCCATGTGCACATACCAATCTTGAAACTCTCTGAAGCACATATGCCTCTGGTGCGCTGCTTTATGTGTGTAAACATCTGGCTGTGCAGCACACGAGTGTACACCTGTGACTTTTTGACTTCAATGAATTTCTAGAAACGCATAATGCATTAAAGAGATAAAAGAGCACCACTTGCGAAAGAATGAAGTTGAATCATGGGTGAGGCTTGACAATTTTGTTTAAACTACAAAACAGGGCAGAGAGTGTCATTCAAAATTGTTCAGGATTGTAAATGATATGTAGTACTGGGAATAAATGATGTCAGAGGTGATGATAGTTTACAGCTCTTCCTTGTCTCATTATGAAATCTTCGTTGCTGCAAAGGAAGCAAACTCAAGAACGTATGCAACGGCGAACAGCAAAGTCTCTGACTCCTCTCTATTTACTGGGAGAATGGGCTTGAGCACACATCATTTCGTATGGAAAGCCACTCTTTCTTCAAAACTGGTCCGCTAAGTCTACAATCTCGTACGTTATTCCGCAACTCGGCCCATTTTTTTCCACTTCTGTCTAGACTTTTTCTGTAAACTTCTCGAATGATGTGAGGTATTTAAAAGCTGCAAAGAAAACGTACTTGGGTTCTTGTATTGGATTGTATTTCCTCAATACATTAGACACGATTGAGTCCAAATTGAACTTGTGTAGAATTCATTGAGTCATTTTCACATGTTATGGAATTACGTGCTCAGAGTAAGCTACTTATATCCAAATTTGCATAATGGTGCCTCTTCCTCGGATTTTGTGATTTCGGAGATACGGGCTCACGCTCACAGGCCTCACCGCGCATTTTTTCATGCATGAAAAAAATGCGTCATGACGGCTGTATTAAAATATGAAAAACAAAGGGATTTGGACCAACTCAGAATCATTTTTGCGTTCAAGGGATCAAAAAAGCGGTTTTCAAGATTGTTGACCTTATTTTCCATGTTCAATGAAATAACGGGCTCGAATAATTTCACGGCAACTCGGTTCATTCAATTTCTTGTTTCAACACTTCAGGAAAACCTTTCTCATAAGTGAAAAATTCGATCCCGGGACGATTTGAGAAGCACCGACGATAAAACGTTGAGTATACCGGGCTTCGCCACTCCTCGATTCTTCTTGGGGTCACTGTGGAGAATTAGGTTTCAAATAAAAAAACCATTAATATTTCAACATATATGTCGATATGTTGTTCGCAATATCTAGAAATCTCTTTCTTCCATAAAATCACTATAATGCTCGGATCGGACGTGCTACAGCGCACATTAGCTCTCTCTTCGTCCACTTGTATGTGGACATCTCCATGTCCACTGATGGAATAATGATAAGCAAAACATCTCGTGCCACTAAGGGCGATTTTCACAGGGTTGGCGAAATCGGGTACCATGCCCTCGTAGTTTAGCAAAAAAATTTCCACTTCTTCCGTCTGTAGTTTGCGAAAAGTCCTAACTTTGTAACTTTCCGCTCAATCTGGATCGGAGATTACACGTACTTTTACGCTTCCAAGTGGTAAAATAATAAATGACCCGAGCTTACACGAATGCTTTGGGCATGAAGGCCTTGCAATTTCCGCTTCGCTCAGGTTACAATCAACCCCTCGTGCCAAAATTTGCCATACGCCCAAAGATAAGTCACACGACCGTTATAGTGAGTACATACTACGAGATAGTGAGTGCATCCTCACTATCTCGTAAATCAGCGATATGTCGGCTCCAGATCAACTAATTTAAATGCAATCCAACTCATATTGCAGGTTTTTTAAACGAGATCCAAAATATAGTATGTAAGGGACATTGAAAAATACCGATGTTAATGGACCTTATCAACAAACGTGGCTTAAGGCAGCGAGATCCGGTAGAGACATACTTCATACGATTTATAAATACAACACGAGGTGCATAACTCTTTCTGTCAAAATAGAACACTCTCTTACACTCGGCCAATGAAAACATTATTTCGAAAACATAGCTTCAATCCCACCTGCGTATTACAGAATGCGCAACTGTGTAGAATTCCGCAGCGATCCGCGGGAAGATTTTGGAGTAATCCCGATTATAGTGCAATAATTGAGATTCCTCCAAGATCGCTCCTAAATTTTCCACAGTGACCCAAGTACTACTGACCCATTTCACCAATACGCATAGCTGTCTGGAGCTACATTTTCGAAATATTGAGTAGCTTCATTAGAAAAAAATTTATTATGAATGTCGGCAAAGCAGAGCTTTGACATGTCCTTAATTCTCATCTTTTTTTCTAACAATACCATAGTTTGAAAAATTTTGATAAAATTATTCCTCACGAAACATCAAATTAATATTAAAAGCCTTTCCAGTCTCTATTCGAGTACTGATGGTGATCCAAAAATCTTTTTCATGATATTGCCCAATTCTATGCGCCCCATTTCCTTCTAGAATAATGAAGAAATGAGCGGTCAACATTCCGCACGAGGACAACAAATTGGAACTGCTTCAGCGCCGGGCGTTTTTTTCTCTGTCCATCTCAATTTCTGACCCTGTTCGAGGCTCGCTCGAGCACGTTTATGCACATGCGTTCCATTACGCGCGTTTGATGTGTGCGCTGCGGGAACGAGCTAGCGTATTACGCGACCGCGGTAAAAAAGGAAGCTTTGAACGATGTGGCGCGCGCGCGCGAGAACGCAATGACCGCGAAAGACCGCGAAACTGTGATTTAGCGCGATCCGCCGTATATATACGAGAGGACGGGTCAGAGCTCGGCGCGGGAGTCCGTGCAATTTAAGCGCTGATGAAAACGACCGCGGCCTAGTGGAAAATTAAATATGAGTGTGATTCTGGTAGAGAAATTTACATGTAAATGCGGCAGGGCTTCGCGCAAAGCGGCATTGTGTCCGACTGCATATAAGCTCCTCCACGTTCTTGGAGCTTTTTCTCCTCGGGCGAGCGCGGCACTTGCCTCTTGCGCCCTCCTCTCATTTCGCGAGGCTATTTTTCAACCAATGTCCCGAATTTAAGTGCGCTGCAGAGGCCAGGTCTTTTGTTTCGCGCCATCCGCTCGCTCGAGATCGGAGAGCGCGCGGGAACATGGTGGGCCAGAGTTGTGGCAAATTCACTGGCGCTGTACGAGAACAAGGAATTTTGCGCGTTGCGCCAGATGATCTCTCGTAATCGTAGCTGGAATAATGAGAGCGCGAGTGGGTTGGACAATGCCCGAAAAGTGGGCGCACAGCTCAAGTACCTAATAGAATTCGAGCAAAGAGGAAAATTTTTTACGAAAAAACTTTGTGAGGGAGGATAGTCACATTCGCAATGTCTACATAGGTTGAGAGTGACACTTTGTTTTATCAAGATCTTGCAATGAGATACATATATGAAGAGACAGGCGTGTGATTTTCGCATTCAATGTGGGCTCGCTCCATTTCCGAGAGACGAAAAAAGTTGGGCGCCGTTGCCGCTTCATCACCAAACTCTTGCTTTCTTCGCTATATAATTACGCTACATGCGTACAGCTCTGCACACATTCGTTGGAACGGTGGCTCACTTCGCATTTCGCGCACTTGACCTCCGCAGTTCGTCGGGGCTGAACCACGCTGCATCCTCTTCGAGATTAAGAGGGTGTGGAAGCGAAATGAATCGTGATTTATAACGATACGTGAATTACGGAAGAGCAACCTTTAAAGCGCCGCATTCACTAAGTTGTTGCCGCATCTTTACAGAAAATCTCGAGAGTAGTTGAAGCCCACACGCTGGATGAAAAATGCTCTTATAATTCGAGGATCAGTTATATCAGTATTTGAACTCGTCATATCTCTCGATTGATGTTCAGATTAAATTACTGCAATTGTTTTAAGATAAAATATTGGCATAAATGGGAGAAATTCAACAAACTTTGAGAATTTTGGCCAAAAATAGGTCACCATCATTCCCAAATGAATCATATGCCAGTGGAGATCTCTATAAATTCTGAGCTCTTTAGAATGGTTATTTAGGACGGAATGAGTTCAATTCTCTGAAATTCATCAACAAATAACTTCCATTCAGCATTTACATCAGAGTCAACATTACTAGATTAAAATCAAGGAAACAATTCCTATCGCGCGTTATTATGCTCTTTACTTCGACGCATTTAATGAAATTCGATCAACTTGAAACGAAGCAATTTCTTAGATATGAACTTTTGTACAAAGTCAAACACGACAAGAATATCCAAATCAAGATCGATCTTGAGAAGTCGTTCACTACATTTGTCCATTATAATTGACACTTTTTCGTTATCACTTTTGAATTTTCCCCGAAGTCCGGAGTTTATCCTAATTGTTGAAAGCGATGGAATAGACCTTTGAGATCAATATTCAACAACTTTTCTATGAGGCAGTCTATAAAGCAGTATCTTTCCAATCATACGAGAATTAACCAGTGCAAATTTGCAGGTTACCCAAACACCTTAATATCGCATCTTTTGAATTGCTCTCCCGAGCACTTGAGAGTAAATAAGGTCGATATTTCTCATTTCTCTGATTCTTGACGCATTGGATAAGAGTATGCAAAAGCTAGACAACTCGAGGAATCCCGTGATTTCTCAAAATAAATCCAGGAAGAGGTGTCTATTGTAATGGATGCCGGTAGTGAATGGGTTAAATCATCTCTGAGAAAAGGGAGTCGGTGAATCATATTTAAAGCTCATTTTGACTCTTCCAAATAATCGGAATGGATTTTCTCGTTGATGAGGAGAAATATTTGTATGATGGATGCACCACACTAATGAGTGACTTGCCATTCTTCCGTATTCATAATGTGTTTTGCATTTCGTGTGAAAGTTTTCCCACTCATGCTACCTGAGAGAACGATGCATTTTCCAAAATCATTGGTGTCCAATATAATCCTCGACGATTCTCATAAGCTCCGGAAAATCTTGGAAAGAAGTAGCACATGCGCTTACTAACGCGCGGATTTAGAGATGGCAGAAATGCTTGAATGCGAAAAGCCTCTTTGGAAGCTGAAATGCGCTGAAATCCGAGTAAGCACTGTTTCTTACGAGGTTGGAACGCAACACAAGAACTCAATTTTACCCCAAGAATGTAGATATGGAAAAAAGAAAAATCTACCATATGAGCATCTTCTTCCACGCGTAAGCTCTGCACATACATTTCTTGGTACTTTTGTTTCTGAGACACAATTGCCTTGATGTGTATTTTTCGATGCTTATGATGAGCTTTAGGGGCTCGATATTACAAAGTCACGATGTTGATTTGAATAGATGTTCAAGATGAAATGTATCGAAAGATCAGGTGAAAATTTCCCTTTTTAGGAATAAATTGTTGTATCGGCTAAAACTGCTATTCGATTTGGATCCATCTGTGAGGAGAATACTGTGGAAATAAGAGTATTCCCTCATAAAAAGCAATCCTTATTCGACTCCGAGTTTATCAATTCTTACTTATTTCACTCTCCAAGAATAAATATTGCTGGAGTGGTGTATTAGGGAAGATGAGCAAGTTCTTTTGCTTAGCGAAATAGTAAGCCTTATCTTTCAAACTATTCAAAACTTGCGAAGTCTACCAAAGTTATGTTCCTTACTCATCTAATAAGGATACTACGGTAAAGCTTCCAATTTTTTAATGTTGATCGGGAAAATTGTACTGTTTCTAATGGTACTTTTCATTTTCTCCGTGTGCATCAAATCAACAGATTGTGGGTATCAGATTTTAGACAATATCTTGTGCTTAACCCGCTGACTGCCGATGTCCACATATGTGGACAAGCACGTTTTCCAATTTTTCGTGATAACTTTTGTTATATGTGTCAAAAAAATCTGGAAA
>JAPYYZ010003913.1:0-11124 GCA_030522705.1 Eretmocerus eremicus
CCAATCCGCGTTCGTGCAGCAGCTGAGAGCAACTGACGCCTCTGACAGCGTTTAGTGATGGCTGCCGCGGATGCGCGTAGAATTGAAGCGCCCTCTGAACGTGGTAGTCAAATGCGCGCGATTTTTGAAAATTTTAGCCTGCGTGCTCAGACCGTCACATACCCCCATCCTTAAAAGGTTGCTAGTTCCGAGAACTAGCCACCCCGCCGTTGTGGTACGGGTTTGTGCCATCCGGGCTTTCGTTGTCCGTTTGTCGGGTCCTTCTTCGCTTCTGCTATCACTACTTACGAGCTAGGTCTTATTCTAATGATTACAAAAAAAATGGAAATTTCCTAAGAGTTATCAAGATTTGACGTATCCAGGTTGATGTGAGATATTTTTAGACGATTGGCGTGCACGACCTTGCTTGTCTTGTTCACCTGAATCTCAACATTGTGTTTGCTTAAAACTTCTAGAATCTTATGGGGTCCAGAGTATTGGTCCCCAAATTTGCCGGGTTTAGGACCCTTCAGTAAAAATACATAATCACCAACCTTAAAATCTTGCTCATTGACTTTCTTATCGTAATACTTCTTGGACTTATGCTTCGACGCTACCAAGTTGTCGAATGCCAACCTCTGAATGCCATTTAACCTAACAACTAAATCCTTTATGTATCCCTGGTAGGTGGGGGCTAGATCAATTTCTCGTAGAGCACTCGCAGAAGGCAATCTCGCTAGTCTACCAAACACCACCTCATACGGGGTATGTTTAGTGCTCTCTTGGACGCACGTATTGTAGTTCAAGCTCGCGATTTCAATCCATTGGTCCCATTCGTTGTCTTTGTCAGTGTATTGCTTCAAGAATTCACCTAAGGCGTGATGTGACCTCTCCAAACTTCCGTTACTGGAAGGGGAAAATGCACTGGTCTTTATCTGCTTAATTCGGAATCTGCGGGCCACCTGGCGCAGCAAGCTGCTTAGGAAATTCCGTCCTTGGTCAGTCAAGATCTTACGGGGAGCCCCGAATACACAGATGAACTTTTTCACGAATGCATCGGCAATTGTCGCTGCTTGGGCGTCAGGCAAGGCGACAGCTATGCAAAATTTAGACAATTGGTCTTGCATAGTCAAAATGAATTGGTTACCCGACGAGGTCTTATCCAGAGGTCCGACAATGTCCAACGCCAGTTTATCAAAAACCGTGCCTGGCGTATCCGTGATCATCATAGGCTGCCGAGTTTTCAGCCGCACCAATTTTTTTAATTGACATTGCAAACATTGTTGTATTCTTCGCTGAATATCCGCCTTCATGTTTTCGTAGAAGAAAGAATGACGGAGTTTTCGTAGTACCTTCGCCGATCCTCTGTGCCCACCGAGAGGGCTTGTATGGTGTTCGTAAAACAGATTGTCCCGCTCGTTCTCGGGCACATACCTTAGGGTGCCCTTACAGATAATAAATTTAATGTCTATGCGTCGAAAAAGTGCGCTAATCAGTCTTAAGACGTCGTCCCACAGAACGCCTCCTATGCTGTCGCTTTTGGCTAAGCTGATTTCCTTAATTTTCTTATCAATTATGATTTCTCTCGCCTTTAACAGAGTCTTATATATGCTATTACTAATGATCGATGGAGATTCTACAGCTTCTTTCTTAATACATAGCCCCAGAAGGAACTTCCCATTACTTCTCTTACTGGTCACAATATCTCTATACTCGCAGGTTTGTACCGCGGGGATCTTGTTGTACTCAATCAATTTTTCGGCTCCATCGTCACATGACTGACCGTTCGCCGATATGAAATATAATATATTATCGTGTCTAAACGGTAGCAATTCTTTCGACTCGACGAATTTGTTTTTATCTTCGGGATCTGCGCCCGCTACTGAAAGGTTGTCAAGGTCGTCACCTATTGATGAGTCTGAATGTGAATCTTCTTCCGATTCCGTATCTGATTCGTTCTTGGACTCCGATGGATTTCGCTGAATGCGACGGTGGCCTTGCGGCGGGTGTTGTATGAGTTCATTTGGACTATTCGAAGCCTCACCCGTTGTGGGCTTCGATACTATATTTCCTTGCTGCTCATTCTTCTGCTTCCTTGTTACAACGGTTACGGGCATTTTTTCTACTGGATTCCGTGATAAGGCATCTGCATTAGCATTTAGTCTCCCTGGCTTGTAAATTATCTCATAGTCATATTCGGAGAGCTTAAATCTCCATTTTTGAACACGTGTGTTCAAGTCTGCCGTTTTAAACCAGACCAATGGTTGATGATCAGTGAGTATAGTGAATTTTCGACCGAATACGTACGGCCTGAATGTAGTCACGGAGTCGACGACTGCAAGAGCTTCGAGCTCATACGTTTGGTACCGTATTTCACTGCCACGCAAAACTCGGGAGCTATAAGCAATAGGGCGATCTTCTCCGATCTTCCCTTGTGACAAAATTCCTGCTACAGCTTGGGAGCTTGCGTCCGTCGTGATCAAAAAGCTCTGGGAGAAATCTGGCGTCTGGAGTACAGGAGCTGTACACAGCGCGATTTTCAACTTGCAGAAAGAATTCTCGACGTCTTCTGACCAGTCGAAGGGTTCGTCGGCCTGCAACAGAGTTGTCAGTGGCTTCGCTATCTTAGCGAAGTCTTTAATGAATCTTCTATAATATCCAGCCAATCCTAAGAACTGGCGGACGTTTTTCACGTTTTTGGGTCGAGGGAACTCCTTGACTGCCTCGATCTTTTTCGGGTCCGGATTCAAACCGTTTTCGTTTATCACATGCCCTAAGTAAGTTACTTCTCTTTTCAGCATTTCACACTTCTTCGGCTCCAAAGCCCAGTTGGCATCTCTTAATAGTTCCATTACTTCGCAAAACAATCTTTCATGTTCATTCAGTGTATCAGAATAGATCACAATATCATCGAGATACACGTAGACCCCTTTTCCGATTAAAGATTTGAGAGTTCTGTTCATGGCTCTTTGATATTCGACCCCTGCGTTACGCAATCCAAAAGGCATGCGCAAAAAGCAGTATGATTCTCCATTACAAACGAAATTGGTCTTATGGGAATCTTCTGGGTGCAGTAGGATCTGATGGAACCCCGCTTTACAGTCTATGACTGTAAAATATTTGGCCCTACCCATCCGGTCAAAAATGTCATGTATTACTGGCAGTGGATATACCATGGGGATAGTCTTCTCATTTAGTGGCCTCAAGTCCAGGACTACGCGCCATTTGGGCTTACCATCAGCGCCTGGCTTCTTAGGTACGCACCATAGGCTAGTATTATAGTTGCTGGTGCATGGTTGAATGATTCCTTGTTTTAACATGTCTTGTACCTGTTTCTCCACCTCTTCGCGTAACGCGTGGGGTAAACGGTATTGTTTCTGGTTCACTGGTATGTCGTCAATTGTCGGTATCCGATGTACAGCAATATTGGTGATAGGCAATGGCTCACCATCCAGGTAGAAGCGATCAGCGTATTTACGGATGAGTTTCTCGGCCAGCCGTTTCTCCTCTGAACCTAAATGTTCGAGGTTAATCAGACTTAAAACAATCTTCGTACGGTCATAACTATCCACAAGGTCCTCTGCTATTGGACTCGATATAGCGGTCTGACTATGTAAGTTTGCGAGGTCCAATTCTTCGAATATGTCCCTCTCCGCATCCTCCAAAGCGAGTTGCTCGTTATAGTTACCATCCTCATTGTCCATGCTCAATATGTGCCAGCACTCAAGGAGCTCAGGACTTTCATTGAGATCGACTATACGCGGGTATATGGGAGAACATTTCTTGCCGAAATAGATCACTCTGTTCTTAAACTGAATTACGGCTTCATTTTCGTATAAGAACTGGGCACCTAAGATTCCTTCGCCAGGTACTGGAAATGAATCTGGTACGACCTGGAATTTTACGTAGCGATTGAATATTTTCTCTTTGATTGAGCCCAAGGACTCTATCGCTGCTCCCTCTACTCCCTTCAACAAGATTTTCTCAGACTCGTCAATTATTCCAGAACCATCCATAGCACTCGCCTTCATGATATTTCCTTCGCATCCGGTGTCTATGAGGAGCTGAGCAACAACTTGATTCGTATCGTCTTGAAAATTCATAA
Organism: Eretmocerus eremicus; assembly: GCA_030522705.1. Taxonomy (NCBI): domain Eukaryota; kingdom Metazoa; phylum Arthropoda; class Insecta; order Hymenoptera; family Aphelinidae; genus Eretmocerus; species Eretmocerus eremicus. The sequence continues at coordinate 4,085 of JAPYYZ010003913.1, forward strand.
ATAAGAGTCTGAAGGCTCTGTTTGATTGCTTGAATGTATTCAATTGGTGTGAGTTTGATGACCCCATCCGAAATGATAGCTCATTTTCACCCACAATGAATTTTCGAGTTACAAAATTGATTATTGAGTCTGATTGGCAGAGGAAGTTGATCCCAATAATTCCATGGTGCATAAATTTAGACCAGTTTCTGAGAACATGAAATTTGACCCAGAAATGGAAGAGCTTGATCCGAATTGAACCGATCGAGCTGATCGTGTCTTCGGAGATACCTCTTACAACTATCAAATCGCCCGTGTCTATTTCTGTGCCCGATGGCAAGACTTCTTCCTTGATTAGGTTACCCTGTGCTCCGGAGTCTATCATAATATTTAGTTTTGTTCCTTCGAACTCAAACTGTAAGTACGGGATATGGGCGGCAAGTTCGCCTAATCCAGAGGCAACAACTCGCGTAAAGTCTCCGTGACAAATGTCTGGCTGGCATTCGCTTGGCGCGCTGGATTCTTCGGTGCTTCGGCAGTCGCGCCTGGTGCTGAGGCACCTTGTCCATTTCCCGAGCGCCAGTTTTCGGTGTTAATTTTTCTTTTCTTGCAATCATCAATTGAGTGCCCCTTGAGTTTACAGTACCGACATTCTACCTCTTGTTTGAGCGTGGCACATTTGTCAGCGGTATGGCCGAAGTTATTGCATAACTGGCACTTATTGCTAGAAGGAGTCGGCTCCACTGCTGAAAAAGGCTTTGTGAGCTTGAAACAGTCTTGAGCGGTATGCCCGGGCTTACCACACAATTGACATGTCACACGATGAGCTTCTGGATCAGCTGCGGTCCCCCGCAGTAACGCACATGTTGCTGCCGCATGACCAGGTTGCTGGCACAGTTGGCACAAGAGCGTTGCGTCCACTCTGTTAGTCAATGTAAAACAAGCGTCTGCTTTGTGCCCAAGTTTATTGCAGATTTGACAGGCTACGGGAACTGTCCCTTGCTTACGCATTCGAGCATAGCAATCTGATGCATCGTGTCCTGGTTTAGAGCAGAACTGGCACGCGCTCACCTGGCTGTGACATTGGGCAGTGTCGTGTTGATCGGAATCACAGATTTGGCAACTAAAAACGGCTCGTCTATGGTCACGAAATTTGGGGTTGGGAGTTGAACGGCTACCTTCTTGACTGCGTAAAGCGTTCATTGCCTCGAGAGTCCTCTCAGCTCTGATAGCATTCTGGACGATATCGACTATGTCGTTTGCGTCCTTCAACTTAGACTCTATTTCTGGTTTCAACCCACGTTTGAAGCATTCGATCGTGTTCTGGCTCACCGATGCTTTGAATTCGTCAGGAATGGTCCCTGAATTGACCTTTCTTGCCTCTAAAATCCTGCGAGCTAGGTCACGGATTCTATTAGCAAAACTTATGACTGTCTCGTCGTCTCGTTGGAATTCATTTCCCATTTCGCCCTGTAGCTGATGGACCGTTTTTGCAGGTGCGTAGATATTCTTGATGTAGTCCTTGAATTCTTCTATATTTCGGAATGATTGCCCATGTATCGCGGTACGAGCTTCGCCGGTGAGTTTCCCGCGCAATAATTTCGTCAAGTTGGCCTCATTTGCTGGGCCTACCATTTCCTTGGCCTCATCACAGCCCTCGAAGAACACACTTAATGGTAGGTTTCTCCCATCGAACTCGGGAACTACCCTGAGGGCATCCTTTAGGGTCACCACAGCCATTTCAGGTGCGATTACGGGAGGCAGCGGTACTAATATTTTCTCTTGCGCGAGCTCCGGGTCTGGGTTTTGAAGAACTTCCACTTTACTGCTGCGTATTGTCCGATCTAGTTCCGAATCTTCGCTGCCCGAGGATGAGCAGGACTCACTTGATTGCGGTTCTGCCTTACTTGAATAAGGGTAAAAAGCTTCAATTTCAACTTTGGCACTATCTTCTTTTTGTGCTAATTGTCGCGTAATTCGGCGTGGATTCATAAAATCCCCGGGTAGTACAAGTTGTATGATTCGCTTATTATCTCTTCAATTTCTGGAGTTCCGCAAAGCGGTTTGGTGTGAACTACTGCCCTCCTCCAGAGGTTGAAGTACTCGGGCGGGTATCGCCTACCCTCGTGCAAGTAATCACTACCTTGGTCAATGCAATACAGGATGTCGTCAAGTATTCTATCCGTATACAATAATCGTTTGAACACCCCGAGTCTGCCTTTATTGTCCAAAATGGGCCAATCTGTGTAAAACCCGCTGTCCAGCTCGAAATAAGTGAAGCGGTCGACAAAGTATTCTCCGTCCTCAATTTTTACTGAGTATTTCAAGTATGGGCTGGTCAGCAGCCGATCGAGAGCGTTCGGTAAATTTTGGAATAGTACGGCGCTGAATCCACTGAACGTGGCAGGACTTATTTTATTCCCTGCTGATCGTAAGAATTTTAGGTTCCCCTGCGAGCCGATGATCAATCCCTCTTCTCCCTGGTTCAAACTTTGGTGAAAGAGGTAAACTCGAACGCGGCAAAATTCTTCTCGATCCTGTTCGATTGCGTCCAGAATTTGGTACGCCTCGTAAATGTGACGGTCGAATATTTGTTCTTCGACAATTTCTTGCAAAGTAAGCGGTTCACGACGAGGACGCCTGATATCGCATTCGTTTCCTGGATACAGCACGATTCGCGCCGGAAACATTAATTGATCTGGAGTTGTTGAAACCTCGATTCAAGAGCTACAATATCCGACTCTAGTTCTCGCGTTCTTTCGTCTAGATCTGTTAGTAGGCGCCTAGCTGCGAAATGTGTGTTAAATATATCAATTCGCCACTGATTTATCGAATCTAAATATTCCTCTGCCCACTCTTGCCTGTGTCGGAGGGTTCGACTCAACACTGTAAGTTGGCGATTCCTCTCCTCGATTTCTGATGCCAATAATCTTATCCGTTCGAGCACTTCTTGATTACTCATTTATAGGAACTGGTGGGAATAATCTCATAAAAGCGGTGGCTGTATCCAGTATTCGAGTGCGTTCTTGGAGTGCGAGAACTCTTTGGTTCAAACCTGTGACTTCTTCAAGGAGATCAACTTCAGCTGCTTCGCGGAGCGCCCAAGAATCAAATTCAGCTCTCAAATCGTTCTTCGTCCTAAAAGCGCGACGCAATTCTATTTCAAGAGTCCTCTGGATTCGTTTCTGCACCCTGATTATTTGGTTCAGATGCGCTTCTAACGCGATAAGCTCCGCTGACATTTAATTCCTCAACGATAAATTTTCGAAACTTTTCTCTAAGTCCAATACTCGGAGACGATGGTGCAAATTTGCTCGCTCTAAACGTTGTATATATTCAATCGACTTCCCTTGGGCGTTATGTATTTGATTTACCCACTTCTTCAGGAAGTCCTGTTTTTGCTCTAATTTATCTACCTTGGATCTTAATAATAAACAAATTATAGCGAGCTCGTTACTTTTTGAAACTAAATTTTTTAGTTGCAGCTCGAATAACTCAGATTGATCTGTAGAAAGTTCAATTACGGCTTCTCGACGTGATCTCATGAATTTCGAGCCGTCTCAAACGCTCAGATAGTGCGTCAATACTTTGACGAATTTCCCATAAATTCTTGCAAATATCTAGCTCCGTTTGGTCCAAACTCCGTATGTATAATGTCAAAAATGCTATTTCTCTTTCTAATATCTCGATTTTATCTAGTAAATACTTGCAATAGTTTATCAACTCGGTTTGTTGTTCGATGACAAAATTTCTATTTTCCAGAAGGTATAATAATCTGCTGATAATTCTAAAACCGTCCGGCGTCATACAGCTGAACGAATCGAGAGATCTTAATGAGATTCAACTCAACATTCGGTGATGAAAAAAAAAAATCTTATCTGCAATCTATCAATAGTGATTGATGAACCTCGGGGCTGTCAATTCGTTATAATATACGCTAGATTGTCAGAGCGTCAGCTTAAGTTCCTTAATTTATTCTTCTTCTGCACAGTTTACAAAAATTGATATAGTTATTATTTCCTAAGATTCTGCCCAGAGTTTAATTATTACAATAGTTCCTGTTCTAATTAGAATAGTCTCGCTTAATTCCTTAGTTCCACAAGTTAATAAGGTTCACAAAAAAAAATGGTTTATCTAATTTCAATTTGCACAAGAATATAGTTCCTCTTAGTGTCTAACTTCTGTAGGTTTCAACACGATGTTATCTTTATAACTAATAAATGGCCTCTTATTCCTAAGTCTTATGCAACAAAGTTCCGGTGTAAACAAATGATATGAAGTTCCAACGAAGGTTACTTATTTACTAGGTTTTTCAAGTCAAATAATGTTCGCGTAGAATGGCTGATACAGGAATATTTTGCAAATTACTTTCACACAGTATTGACACGAGAGGATATTTCAAACAAACAATTCAACTTAATATCTAATCGCTACTGCTGTTCACAAGATTAAGCTAAATATAACGCTAACTCAAATTTTAGTCAAAAAGGTCCTCGGGGAAGAATAGTATAAGGTCCTGCCGAGCGGAGTTGCGACATCCGACGTATAAAAAAAAACGCCCCAATCTCACGGCTGAAGAAGTTTGGAATCTGTATTTTTGAAATATTTTCTTGTGGCTAAGGTTGAAACGCGCAAAGGGAAAAAACGCTCACTCAGTGTACTGATCTTGACAATTTTCGCAGCGCCGGCGCTTCGCTTTGCAATCGGGGCAGTTAGCGCGAGCAGTATTCTCAATATTGCGTGGGCGGGCTTGCAACGCGGCTTTCGCCTTATCAATTTGCGCGTTCAATTTGGCGCGTGATACTGGGTTGGGCTTGCGATTATCTTGAGTGGGATGGATTCTGATTCGACCAGGTGCTACTCGAATTGCGGGGGTAGAATTTCGGCGAGCCGTAGAATCGGATTCACGCCTGTTATCGGATTGTATCTCTTGTAGTGTACGAGGGAGCGACTCGGCGGCGCGCGGTGTCACTGCTTGTGAGGACGTTCCCGGCTGTGGTTCAATCGCGCGCAGTCGCTGACCGTGCGAAGACGTACTTGGCTGCGGCTCAATCACACGCGGTGTCTGATTCGAACTACGCTTTGGTATCGCCCCGTGGAGGTCAGAGCTATTTTCAGAGTCCGAGCTTGTTGAAATGATTTTTCGATCGAATTTTCGAGGTACCCTTCGAATTTGTTCAGCTGCGCGGGCTGCACGGACTGATTTTGGATCGTATCGCTCGTCCTCGCGATCCGGTAGCGGACTTGAAGACTCACTAGTCTGAGGATGAGTCCTCTTTAAGGCAGCGTTGGTCTCGTGATGCTCGTTATCTCCGCTCCTGTCGGCTGAGGCGTTTATTGATACAGTGATTAAATCCTGAATGTCGACGGCGGCAACCAGCTGCTCTAGGTTACGCTGTTGGCTGGCCACAGCGTCAAAAACGAACAACGGTTCTGAGTTATTAGAGTGTATAGAAGCTCGTGATGAAATTGAGCAGCGGGGGGAATCGATTTTTTTGGGAGATCTTTCTTGAGGAGTGGAGCCTCCGGATGAAGAGTATGGGACCAAACGGAGTACCGGTACCGGCGCGTTTGCGCGATCTCCTCCGCCGATGGTATTTGGCGCAGACGGTTGTGATTCTTCCGTGCTAGAAGTGGAGCTGGAGGATTGGGAACCGGAGGATCCCGAGGTGGTCGTCGTCGATTCAGATTCGGAGCTTGATTGACCGAGAGTCTCTATTGTCCGCGGGGACGAAGGCGAACGGCAATTTCCGGCGGATTCTAGGTAAACTGGTGGCGGGCTGAGACTCAACTGTTCAACAAGTGATTCATAAGTGGGCGGAGGATCGCACGATACGCCTACCTCTGCGGATAGTGAATCGTATGCAGGTGGTGGGTCAACCGAGCGCGGGATGTATTCGGGCGCGTCAGAATCGGCGGGACCTGGGCTGTACAAATGGATACGCGCGTCCTCGCGTCCAAGGATTCTAGGGATCGCGATTTCGGGCGGTTGAGAGAAGATGTTCTCGATTTCAAAAGCTTCAGTCTCCTCGTCTGAATCGAGCGCCGGGCCGTTACTGCCCTCGATCGGTACGTAGCGAGGGTCTTCCGAAAGACTTGGGCACGCGGGCTCCGACTCTACGCCAGATTCTAACGAGACTCGGACGGGTGACACAGGGGAAAATGCTGGCTCTATTTGGATGTCTCTTTCGGGTGTCTCTATGGGATTCGATTCTACTTCGAGTGGCACATATTTATGAAGAGGGGGCTGATACGGATGGATAGTTTCATTTGACTCTAAAATTGGCACTTCGCGAATTACGCGCTGACGTCGGATTGTTGAATTTCCTAAGGGAACTCTGCGGGGACCCGGCTCATCCGAAGAGCTCGACGGTGCCGACGACTCCGAGGTAAGACGCAATGATGGCGAATTAGGTCGCGGCGAGTTGATTGTCGGTAAGCGGAAAATTGGTTGAGAACGAGTTTCTATTTGAGGTGCTGCTATGGGCAGCTCTAAACGTCGACGCGGTGCACGTCGCGGATCGCGGTTTGAAAATTCACCTATAGTTGATTCTACTCCATCAATCGGTTGCACAAAATATTCAGAAACCGGCTGTCGCGTTGCCACGCCTAGTTGGGGCGGGTTGGAAAATCGGGGATCTGCCGCAGCGTGGCTAGGCAGATATCCGGCTGCATTAAACAGACGTCTTGCTGAGATATCAGTGCGTAGGCTCGGGATAAATCCGCGAGCAATCTCGAAATCAGTTGATCGTCTCAAGTCCTCGTAGGAGATCGAAATTGGTCGGCGCAGTCGTGGAACGATGAAACAGATGAGGCGCTCTCTCCTCGCGTTCCACCTGCTTCTTTTCTGCGGGCTGGGTGTTGCGTTGCCTTGACCAGTCACTGAAATTACGAGCACAATGTTTTAATTCTCGAATAGAAGATTTATCTCCTAATACCACATCACATCCGGGGCCTCCATTTTGTGATGAGCCTAAAGGGCTTATCTTTGATCAATTATAATGTGATTCGAGCCAAATGAGAATTTAGAGCTCGGGTTCCGTGGTATTAGGGTATAAGTC
>JAPYYZ010003914.1:0-11124 GCA_030522705.1 Eretmocerus eremicus
TTTTTGAGGAATTGCTCTCTCCAGCTGCTAATACCGGTACACGATGACTAGACCAAAATCTGAGTAGGAGCAATCAAAGCTTTGGCGATAGCGAGTATTGCAGTCACACTCTGTACAACTTTGATACGAGCTTCAATGGCACTAAAGATCTCAACAGGGATCTAATTACGAAGCTTAACACGCGCCGCGCGTCGGCACGCAGCGCGCGGCGCGTGGCCTGGAAGCACGATTAGATCATTTATGAATGAAAATGTTGCAAATCGTATCCAAAGCGATTGCACCTTGTTGAATATATTTTGCACAGTCCATTCCTAAGGTTAAATAATTCTCTCTCGCAAGAAGTCCTATGTGAGGACCGTTTTTTTCGCTGCGGGCAGCGCGGCTTCCAACATGCGCCGTAACTAATCAGTTTTCGTTTTTTCCCCTCTGTTTCATCGCTGGATAACTGCCTTTTGTTATTTTCTCATAGATAGCTTAATAAAAGGAGGAAGCTTTGTATACGCCACTACAAAAATGTTACTCTTTCCTTCCTTTCCCTTTTTTTCCTCTCGCCGAGCGAAACCCGCTATAAATAAGGCCATAATATATCAGCACGTATTTACGTGTTTGCCTGTATTCATTCACGTATGTATGTATATGTTTGTGTGTGTTGTTCAACATTTTCTTCGCTCAATACTCCTACGCAATTCGATATATCAGTAAAAATATTCCACACTTTTTCAGAACCATCATCCTGTAATCTCATTCGATCTCCAATACTATCAGACTCTCGAATTTTTGAAGGATCTTCAAAGTAGCTCCATTGCATCACCGAACGATTAATGGAAATTCCATTTTCAATCCTGTATACTGCTCTATTTTTTCGAATTTTTTTCTAAAAGTCTGCAAAAAAATGTTTACAGAGTATCTACCAGATAGGTAAAAAGTACAATACTTGATCCAATTAATAATATCTTCATTTCGTATCGTGGAATCACAGGCTAGAAGATACTGCCAAATTTTTTACATGAGTTAGATTCGTGCCAGTCAATGACTGAGATTTTGACTCTATTCTTTCATCCACAATCCTTCACAGGAAATACTGCGAATAATGTGCGCTTGTCCAAGTTACAACTACATTCTACAATCGAGCGTATATATAACAAATTAGACAAGGCTGTAATATGACATTAATCAAAACAGCGCAATCATTCAGCAGTTTGAAGCTAGATTTGTTCCATAAACTTTTCCACGCAGACGTGTCACAGCAACTATTCAACATACATCGTAACTATACTTGGGATAGCATTGCTTTCGAATCGTCCTTCATACAATTAGCGATATAACTACTGCGCGCGAGAGCTCTAGCTTTGAATTTATTTCAGAAATATCAACCTTTCTCTGATCAATTCAGCACTAAAATCCATACAAATAGTATTTGGATACATTGGCCTTTACAAAATAATATCGAATCCGTATTTCTAATCTCATCTATTCTTTTCACTCGTAATTGCGAGATTATGTGACTCATCAACTACTTGGGAAAGAGGAGTAAGCAAATGTAATTCAATGGACGAGAAAGAAAAAACCTTATTTCGCGGTTACAAAACAATTGTTTGTCGAGCTTGCTTCCATTCTTGTATTTTACTCCGAGCATGGTCAAGAATACGATAAGTCTGCATTCCAATTCTCGTGAAAATCCAAAGTCGGACACAGTTGAAGAAGAGCGCTCATCGGTTTGGATACAGTTCTTGCGAGCGTAAGCTACTTTTCGCAATTCCGCGTTGCGTTTTACCGATTCAGAAGCTCGTAACTGTTTCGATCATTACTGGAGAGCAAAGTCTCAAGAATTATTTAGAGCCACACCAACTCACGGTGGGAATCAATCTTTGCACAAATTATAGAATATGGAAGTTTTTATCCACAATGACAGCCCTTATCAGGATCGCGTTGATGCTCAATCTCACTTTTAGGTCACTCCCTAATCTGTTTCATATCTAATTCTTCGCAGCTTCACGCGGTAAACTAATGACCCGTTATCACAACGAGATAAGAACCCCAGAGGAGCCCGTCTACAAGCCTCTTCGCGTTTCCAGTAAATGTCAAGTGTAAATGTCACACCCTCCCCAAAATCAAGAAAATTTCAGAACTATCCGCAGAGCTCGAGAAACCAGCGGCTAATTCAAAACCGACTAGCCTGCTTCATCCTCGCTCATTGCGCTAATATCGGCGACTCTCGATCGCGTGTGCCTCTTTACGATCGTAACCTTGGCTCGTCATTTTTCTTCTCTGTCGTTGTCACCGCACCAAAGATATTTTGAGCGCATTGTAGCCCACACCTTAGAATCCACTCCAAATAACGCACGTTGCCGAAAATTCGCGCGACTCTTTTTCGCACTTACACCAACACTCCGCTCTTATCTTTGCACTCCGTAATTCCGCACGTTATCACTGAGAAATTTTTTTTCGCAGTAAAATTCAAAGAGCGTCGCACCTGTTGATGCTACTCCGAGCAACGACGCAGCAACACTAGCTTTTTCTCATATACTCTGTACGCCGAAAAATTATTGAGAGACGGTCAGTCGAAAAATCGGTGTGTGAGGAAAAAGAGAGATATATAATATAGCGATCGGCAGGTGACACCTTTTGAATATTGGGCGACGTGGACTCGAAGCGCTGAGAGAGAGGGAGACATCGTTTTCGAAATGCTCGACGAAGGAGCTTTACTTCCCGCGCCGAATCGCCGATTCAGAGGAAGACACGAAGGAGAGACGTGCAATTTTTTTTTCGAGCTTTATAGCCCGGCGGGTCGTTTCGGGAGCAACCTAGGACAGCGAGGCGCGAAAAAAAGTATCGCCGAGATGCGGAGAGATAATCCGATGCGAGAGCTTACGCCGCTGGCTGAGTTTGGATCTCGGCAAATTTTTATGGAGAGTGTGAAAAATCTCGGCGGGGTCGATGAGAGAGAATATTCATCGTAGTGTTTCATTCGAGATTCACGATTTGAATTTTCGCGCCACGGCAACTTGTGTGTATTGGTGTAATTTGCATTGTTTCTTATACACTTGCGTGATCGAATATGAAACAAGGAATGGGTGTGACTTGAAATGGTGAAACGTCATCATTACGTTGAGAGATAACGCAACGGCACTAAAGTGCTAGTGCGTCTGATACAAGAATTCCAGGTGACTCGAAGCCGAAACGAATATTAAATTGAGACAGAATGAATAGGACAAACGTCAGCAATAAGCTCGTTGTGGCGTGGATCGTTTATAACAGCTTGGGAACAATTCTATTCTTTGATGAATTTTTGCCATAGCGTTCTTGACTCACGAAAATTTGAGATTCCAATATGCAAATCGAGGGTGAGATGGAGGAGCACCAGACGCCGAGTATGTTCTACCATTTCTTCATTAGTACTTTGCTAAACTTCAATGAATACTCATTCATTTTTGGCAAGATCTGACCATTCTTTCAGGGGACGAAGCCATTTTCCGCCAAGAATGCAATCAAAATTTAGCTCACTAATGTGTTACGATGAATTATTCACCGAAATTTTAGTAGCTCAGAAGTATGCCTGCCTGGTTGCTCATCGTAATGATGGATTCTAATGTTATGGTGTAACAATGAATTACATACTCGTTATATTTTCAAGCTATTACTGTGTCAGAAACAAGGATTTCAGTACGTATGTTCTAAAATTGAAACACCTACTTTGGATTTTTTTCGACGAGAAGTAATTACGTACTCGAGTACGTGCTTTTCGAGCTGATTTAGCGTCACAAAAATCTCTACTACAGTAATACGATTCAAGCTCTAACAACGGATTTCATCATTGAACTTGAGCTACCGGAAATACTGAGCCACAGTTCGTCAAATGGTGTTCGAGATTAAAAAATCCAAACAAGTACCGTAAGGCAACTGATGAAAAATTACTTGGACGTGCTTAAAAAATCATTTGAATTTTAACCGATGTAGTTTTGTCGCAACAGGATTTGATATTATCTTATCTTGGATAATATTTGCAAAACCACATATCTGCTTCAAGATGCAGAAAAAAATTTTATAACGATACTGCAGATAGACCATGGTATATATCTTTCAAAATTATGTTCTCCGGTTTCGTGTCACTGAGAGGAATTCGTAACACTATTGACCGAATTATCTCGTCACTTCTTCTTAAATCTGAATTTATTCAAGATCATTAAATAAATGATTGAAGGAAAATGATGAAAAAAGTGCTGATGAAAAATGAATTATGATGAATATAGATGAATCTTACATGACTTGAATATGGAAAGTGAACAGTATCTGCGGGGTCCCATCCATCCAGCTATGAGTAATGTCCAGAAATAAAACATAGTTCATTTGGAATTATCTCAAGGCTCTCGCGATTGTTCCATCCCAGCGGTGGCTCCAGATACAGTGTCTACAGCGAGTGCAGCTGACCTTTCCTGCAGCTTGTTTTGGAGGCTTTCGTGTGCTAGCTGGAGAACTGGTATTTCCAACTCCAAATTATTGTCGCAATTCCCAAGCTCAGTATCTGGTCGTTGTAAATCCTTTACCAGCTGCTCGTTATTTTCAGTGACAAATTTAATTAGTTCATCAAAACCTCCTTGCAAGATCCCTCGCAAAGCATCTAGAATATTTTTGCTTATCCGCATCTCTTCATTATGTATCTGTTCTACTCCTCCGTTAACATTGGTACCTGAAATGATCAAATTCGTCAGCAAAACCATAAAATACCATATAACAGGGTTGACATGGAGAAATGGCTTACACGAGTGTTCATTTTTCGTCATTTCCAGCAGTTTTTCTTTTATCTTTTCTTCCTCCTGTGTAAGTTCTTTATTGCTGCTATTGCTGCTGGCGCTAGTACTTTCTGAAAAATGAATTTCAATATAATTTTTAATATTTTACAAATCCATAAGTAGCATTAAACAGTTTTCAGAAAAAAGTTTTCAATATACTTATTTATATGAAGCTGAGGATCACAATAGCTTGAAAAAACAGAAGTTAGTGTCCCAGCTCAGAGCAAGGTCTCGATAGACAAAAATAAAGAAACGCAGAAATGTGCGGAAGAATAGTATAAATCTCATCATTTTCAGCGCTGAGACACATAGCAAGATGTAGGCCCATACGTGATTGAAAATGTCAATTGACGTGCACTAATACCTTTGTTTCTTCAACCATGTCAAAATAAATCCAACTTACCACTATTAGTCTCCATTGATTGGTTTTGAGTCGAAACTTGATATAACAAGAGATCGTCCATATGAAAATTATCATCTGCATATTCTGAAATGGTACAGGAACAAAAACATCATTGCACATCAATTAGAATTTTTGATCATTGTACTCACCTACGGGCTCGACTTCTTCCTCTACATCCATTTCAGTGCTGAAAATGACAGTGTTTATATCATCTTGTTAAGTAGTATTAAGACTTCCTTCGTCAGCCTTGTCAACATCTTGGATTGTTTTCTGAACTGGGTTGCTCACTTCTCGTTTTTCAACTTCTTCTGATTGTTTTTTTGATTTCATAGCTTCAGCTCCATAATGTGTTAGAGTATCAAAAACTTTTCGCTGGAACGCACTCAGAGCTTGATAGTTAATTTTACAATCACTGTACTTGGATATGGTGGATCGCACATATAGCCTTGCCAACTCTGAAAATGGAAAGTTGTTATGATCTCATGCAATTGTGGGATATTCAAAATTAAGCGCAACCAACCTTTCTCCAGTCACTAGTTGATCTTGGTTTCTGGCTGCTCATGCGATTTAACAATTGTGCCAAATCGTCCCATGTAAATCTATTTAATTTCTCTGTCTGATTTTCATTTTGACCTTTCGCTTTCTTGGCAGCGATGAGGTGAAGGTTTTTTCTAATTACCAAAATCATTTCATTTCTTGGGCATCGCTTATAGTGTACGAGTGTTTGCTGTCTAGTTCCCTACAAGTTAACTAATTGTTATTGAATATTAGTAAGTCCCAGCCATCCATAGCAAAAAATTTGAAAAGAGAAAAAATAAGAAGGAGCAGATCTATCGTGGGCTATATGTTTTTTGAGGTTATATGTTTTTTTAGTTATATGTTTTTTTTAGGCACTTACCAAGTGGAAAGTTGGTCCAATTGCATTTCCATGATCACAATTATCCCTGTGCAGATGAAATTTCGGTTTCTGCAGTCAAATTTTCCTCTATTCCAAACCAGTTTCAAAGCGCACCAACCGGCATCGAACCCAAACGAATCTCAAATGGGAGTACTTCTCCTTGGTGAGGCTAGGTATACTCTCCGCAAGCACCACGCACCCAAAGTAGTCTCCGAGAACGAAGTCAACGAAGTATTTTTTTTACACTTTTGCCAGCTTTTGCTGTAGATTTGCTGTTTTTTTCTACCGTATTTTGAAATCTACAAATGTTTCAATGACTTTTGTGGACCACTGTGTGAAGAACAATTGATTAGTCTTGTGCGCAGACACAATTTTGATTCTGTTCATAAGTGTCTGTACAGCATTTTTGGTAGAAGTTAATCCAAAAATTCTAAATAAATTTTTGTTTTATTCAGAATATAATCTGCATTTGTCAATACTTGACATTTCATTAAAGTGGTTGATGGTGTACAGAACCGATAAGTATCAGAAGTTGAAGGCAGAGGTAGAGAAATAGAGTAAAATGTGTGAGTCAATCAGACACTACTTGCGTTTGATCAAGTCCTTCAAAAATTCATGGATGAATTTTCTTTGTGTGTGCAGTGGAAAAGCGAAAAAAGAGTCTCATGGAGAATTGCTAAACAAACAACAGAAGGAAAAAATTGAGCGCGAAGAAGAAAGACTGAGAAACAATAATAGAGACTCATCATCAGTCAAGATGAAGTACATGTTTGCCATAGTTTTGCATTTATTGCATTATTGGGCATGTTCAATAGTATATTCCATGGTCGGATAGTTGCTAGAATGCCTTTTGTACCAATTTGTTGGATATGAGGTTTATCACACAGAAACCTTTCAGGAGATGATTGCACAGAGTGCTCCTTTATATTTTTTCATATTCTTCGTACAATGAGTATAAGACAGGTGGTTGATTTGTGATATCACTAAATCTCATCAATATTTCTCATAACATGCACCTTTTCTTCAGAATATTCAAAAGCTTATGGGATCTGCCCATTGAAGGTTTAGTCAACAGAGTGCTAGTATATTTGGCCCACCACCTCAACAGTTCAAATAAAATGATCACGATGATGTTGAATTTGTAAGCAAACAAACAATCTTGATTCATCATTGGATGAAGGGGAAATGAATGAGCCAATCTACTAAAAGTACAATTGAATCAGAATATTTATGCATTTATTTACAAATGATTTTTAATATTTACAAAATTCACCAAATATTGCTTTCTTCCATTGGTTCGTTGGTAATAAATCTCTCAAAAGATAATCTATTCAAATTTATAGTCATGTATTGACTTTCTGCTATCAATTCTGATATTGCTCAGCCAACAGCAGGTGCATGTTGGATACCATGGCCACTAAAGCCCGTGGCAAAAATCAGGTTGTCATGGTATGGGTGATATCCAATTATACCATTTTCATCAAATGTTTTGAATTCATAGAATCCAGCCCACAATGATTTCAACTATTGAATAAAGATAAGCACAAATTATGGACCCACTCCAAAGGAGATTTTGACATACAATTAATAAGTCCAACCTCAAGATTTTCAAAAGTTTTTACTTGCACTTAGCAAGAATAGGCAAAATCTTATTGTTAAAATACTTGTCGTCAACTTCCAAATTATTTGCACAAGGGTCCTCATGTGGTGGAGGGCAAAGGCCACAGATGTAATGATTTGCTAGGCCTTCCCAACGGAAGTATGCCCCTGTTGGATCAATGGTCGTTGGCAAATTGAGCTCAGGACCATCGGGAGCATGGAAGCAGAACACCACGTATCTTTTCCTGGCAGTAAAAGATGTTTCTCAAAACAAGGTGATGGGCTCCACTTATTCAGAGCTTAAATCATACGCAGGTTTCACCGGTAGAGCTGTTGAAAGCAGATCCTTGCCATTCTAGCAATCGGTGCACTAAATGCTCCGAAACCACTACACAGTTTTGAGCCAATATGCTACGGAGCCTCCCATAGCTCCTCCCCCAATTATAAGTACAACGCAGTGATTTGGAAATACTGGTGCACTTGGATAATTGTTATTGTATTTTCCATCCTTATCAATATACGTTAGAGGATGTTCCTTCCACAATGGTGTTGTTCTCTTGAAATAAGATTTTTCTGTATCCCATAATCGTCTACATTCAGCAGCAACTTCTTCAGGTTCAAAATAGAAGTTTCGTATGCCTGTGACTTGATTCTTGTCAACCTTGATAAAGCAATCGCTACTAGGTTTTTTTTTTTAATTGGTATAGTGCCCAATGATGTATCAATAAGATCGTAATCAGAGTTTGCATCAGAAATGTCATTGGGAACGTTGTTCAGACTGTCATTACACACCTTGTCAAGACTGTCGTTAGGTACCTTGTAATGACTGCCATTAGACACCTGATCCTAAAATAAACAGATGAATATGAGATTGATAGTAATGCGGCACAGTAATAAATATTCAGGTGTCTCACACAAAAAATGATGTATGTTTACCTTTGATGAGTATAGGTTAGTGAGATGCACATAAGGAAGATGATTCTTTCCAATATTTCTCTTCAAGAAAAGACGAAGCATTTTCGTATTCCAGTTCATGGAAGCATTGACATCCAAGATTGTTACCCCCGAGAAAGTGAATGAAGAGTCGCTTGAGTGGACCCAAAAGATATTCTATTCTTGGCTCGGCAGACAGATAGTGGCACTGACCAAGTGAAAAGTTGATCTATAATTGTATTTCCATCATCCTTATCAAAGGTGGCATTCTGGAAATGCCTTCTTGATCGAAATTCTCGAAAATTTATCGGGGACAACAGTCCCATAGTCTGCCCTTCAGGAATTTTTTTGAATTAAAAAAATCCTCGACAGAATGGCGTAGTCGTTTTACGAACGCATTGACGAGTCCGGCGCGCGGGTCCGCCGCATCCAAACTAAACCATCTCGAATCCGAGTACTTATGCAGAGTAGTGAGCCGTAGTTCAGGGGCAGATTTGAATTTGTAGGAGAAACAAGTAATTAATTAGGTAAGAGGGCTATATGCGGGTATATTGCGAACTGAAAATACAACACCGACATTTACTACGATTAACTGTTTATTTCATGCGCTCTCATTGATTTTCGGTGGTCCAGAAAATCTATTAATAATGATTATAGCCAGGATCCCCTTGAATCGTTTACATAAAGATTTTCCAACATGTTATGATTGTTATCGTCAAATACCTCGTTTATCAATTATCTCAAACTCAACATAAGTTTGAGAGAAATAATTTTTTGCATATTTTCTAGCGAGTGTACCGAATTTCGTGATTCACTCATGAATACTCTTCATCATGATCATTAATGGGACTCTAAAAATATTATCACACATCAGAGGTCGTGATAGCATCTGAATAATATGCCTAGATACGTCGTGCTTGAATAATTAATGACCGAGACTTCATGACCGTACGACAAAGTTGGACTTTGCCAAATTGAATGGCGAAGGTTGGAGCCGCAGGGATAATTAATGCAGCCACCGTACTTGTTTTCGCATCCAATTCACGATATTAGATTTGGTACATTTTAAAAACATTTCATGAAGAGTGGCGAAAAAAATAGTTTGAGATACCATCAGAACGAGAATAGATGTGGATTATTATTTTCAATAATTTCATCTCTCATTTTTTAGCATACCAAACAATACGAAGAGAATTTATGATACTCTTGCATGTCCGATCTCGAGTTTTACGGGATTTGGTACAAAGCTAAACGTTGACCTTTTCCATTCGACGCAAAAAAAAGAGATGAATGTCAATTGGTGTTGCTAATGGCAATTGACTTGTACATGATGCATGAGGTTGATCAGAGTTGTGAGTGAAATGATTATATACCTATCAGTAGTACCCTTCATCATCAATGACTGCGGGATCGGCCCGTAACCCATTTAAATATTCGTGAACCTCACTGTCATCCCAAATAAACTGATCATTATTACTTCCTGGGCGTACGAGAAGTCCTCTAATGAATCCCCTGGCGTCACAGATGTATAACGAATGAAATTATACGATGGCTGTGGATATGTATATGAATAAGGGTTTACTGTTTTCCCAGAAAAATATTTGTGCAATACACATTACTTGCAATTTATGGCGAGTAAAAATCATGTCGCCCTAAAAATCGACCTTTTGCCATGAAAGTCATTGAGAATCTACAGAATTTATGAATATTGACCAATCATTTTCAATAGTGCCCACTGAATGCATTATAGTAATCGTGGGAAGCCAATTACTTCCACATGATGAGGGTGACTCTCCTAAAATGTTAAGTGGACACAGAAGCAAGAAACAAAGAATGTTGACATCTTTTGCGGAAGGCAAAAAATACATGACAATGATAATTTTATTATACTATTTGAGTGACGCTTTTCTATACGACGAGAGCCTTGATTATGGCGCTGCAGGGATGAAAAATATGCATGGATTCGACATTCATATATGAAGAATTCATGTCCAGAAATGCGCTTCCCTGAATATAACGCGAGGTTTTCATTTGGTAAACAATCATCCTTTTGGAGATCGACATTCTTGTGCAATGGAGCACTGGATATCAATAGATGAGATCAAACTGCTGGAATATACGAGATGGCCCGGATCTAAATTGAGCTATTGAAACTCGATGACCCTCATCAACTCAACGGCGTGTACTTGTATGCGTTTTTTGGTTGCTGAATTAAGCAAAAATGCATCCGAAATTATAGATGTAAGTGTGTCATTGTACACGATTGATTCTCATACCAAAATTTCGGACTCTCGGAATTTGCCTCACAAAATGCACCCTTAAATTAGCATCGATTAAAAAATTTCTGAAATGTATCGTCACCGAGAACTCGTGAGGTTTTTAAACCATGTAACGCATGCATTTCGTTAAGGCGATGCGGGAGCCGTGTACGTGGAATTTCATTCCCAACTTTCTCGAAAACCGTATCGATTTGGGCGAAAAGAAGAGCTGACGAATACTTG